>PVHP010001912.1:13718-98525 GCA_004024765.1 Zapus hudsonius | reverse complement strand
TAAAGCAGCCTTATTACTCACCCACCACGACTCAGGGAACTGAGTGGAAGAGGGGGCGGAAAGATTGTGAGAGCCGTGGTGGGGGAGACTGTCCGGAGGCATGACACCCATCAGTGACAACACACTTGGGCCAGGAAGACCGGGATGAGTACTAAGATATACAGGATCCCTTGCCACAAGGACTAATACAGACAGCCCACAGAGGAGGATATACAACTGATCAGGGATGGGGAGGGGGGGATTGGGGAATTCGGGATAACAACGCATGGTTTGCCCATTAAATAATGTAACTCATTATGGACAATAAATATATATTTAAAAAAAAAGAATATCAATTTTCAAATTAACACAAATAACATCACAGCTCCAATTAATCCATTTAGTTACATATAGAGAAGAAAATATTTGGGGTGTTAAATATTTCCTTATGCACTGACAATTCAGCAGTTAGTTAATATCAAAAGAAGTTTACTTGATATTCAGTATAATTGGCCAAGACATTTAAGGTAGATAGAAATATTTTTGCTATGGTTTATTGCCATGAGAAAAAAATAATCTATGATATTCAGCCTAAAACAAGATATCTCTCTCTCTCTCTCTCTCTCTATATATATATATATATATATATATATATATATATATATATAGAGAGAGAGAGAGAGAGAGAGAGAGAGAGAGAGATTCTATGATAAGAAATCATAAAACTACTTTTTCTCTTTTACCCTGATTTTCTGTGATACCAGACTTACTTCCAGCATCCTGGAAAATAATATTACTATTTTGTAGATAGGATGTTCTTAATATTTAAATTATAAAAATTGAGAAGAATATTTATATCAGTTGAAGGTATAATTCTGTGTAAATATTTTGTGAACTTAGATTAACCTGCATATTTATAACATTTATAGTCATGTTAAAGGAGTTAGAGGAGGGAATCCAATTAGAGATCCCAAGTTTCAAAAGATTTAATGCTTGCCCAGATTTGAAAAACAGCTTAGATGAAGACAATTTGGGCAATTTGAGACAGTTAACTTTATTCAATATTTTATCCACATTTAGTTTACTGTGAGATGTGATAATTGCTGAAGTCATTTAACAGATGTGAAATGAAAGTCTTTGAGTTGGGAACTAGGACCATATAAATATAGCTTGAATTAAGTACTAATTATTCAGTGATTAGGCATAAAGTCCTCAAATTCATTCTTATGTTCCTCATAGCCCAAGGAAATAGAGCTTACAGAGATATCTTTCTTTGCAGTGTGCTATAAAACAAAACAAAATGAAAAGCCTGGCCTTTGGTATGCTTAATTCCTAACAAGTCAGTGATGAAGGGAACAAGAGAAAGAATTTTATCTGGATATTTGAGTAGATTTGTGTAAAACACTAGAGAGTAACAAATATATATCATGCCTCACATCTGAGAGCAGGCATTGGAAAAAAGGAATTCTGTCATTACTTCTCCACTGCTACTGGGGAAATATAAGAATGTAAAATATTGGAGCAATTTGGATATAGCTGTTCTGCTTAATGGGGCTAGTGTTGACCTCTCTGAGATTGTCCCAATTGGATTGAAACTGAAATGAAAAAGAGAGGGTTGTGGTGAAATTTAGATAGGGAATAATGCAAATAGAATGAAGAAGTGTACGGGCCTGGATAGGGACAGTGGTGATAAAGGAGATGAAGGCAAGGGTTTACGCAGGTGAAACCGTGTAGATTGTAGTAAACCAGCAGTGCATTTTTAATCTAAATATAACGGGCTACTTCTAGTGAAGCCTAAACAGAGGATAACGTATTCATGATGCTTTATTAAGATGACACTTAGCTGCTATATGGGAGTAGACTACAGAACTAGAAAATAGTAGGAGATTGATCCAGCTGTGAACAAAAAGAAAGGGCAACCTCACATGTTTTCTCTCATATATGGGACTAGCTTTAAATACATACATATATAAGAAAATATCATAATAAAGGCATTTGTATTCATGCAAGACAATTTACAGTTTTTAGTCGGAATAATTCATGTCTTAGTAAGCCATCAAAAGCTCTGAGGTTTAGTTTGGAGAGAGAAAAAATGAAAATTAATTATCATGAAGTATTTAGGAAACACCTTTTTCTGTGAACATTAATTGGGTAAACCATGATATAATTGCTTGATAGAAAAAAAATCAGGGGTTAGAGAAATGGCTCTGCTGTTACAGTGCTTGCCTGCATTGTATATAGAAAGGCTACTGATTTCTGTGTGTTAATTTTGTATCCTGCCACTCTGCTTAAGGCATTGATCACCTTCAGGAGTTTACTGATACTGTTCTTTGGGTCTCATATATATATATATATATATATATATATATGATCATGTCATCTGCAAAGAGGGATAGTTTAATTTCTTCCTTTCTGATTTGTATACCTTTTATGCTATTCTCCTGTCTTATTGCTTGGGCTAGAACTTCAAGCACTATGTCAAAGAGCAGTGGTGAGAATGGACACTCCTGTCTTGTTCCTGAATTAAGAGGGAATTCCTTGAGTCGTTCTCCATTGAGAATGATTTGTGCTTTAGGAGAACTGTATATTGTCTTTATCATGTTGAGATATAGGCCATAGGCCGTCTATGCCTATTCTTTCCAGGTTTTTGAATATGAAGTGGTGTCAGTCTATTAATGTGGTGATTTATATTTATTGACTTAGGTATGTTGAACCATCCCTGCATCCCTGGTATGAAGCCTATTTGGTCCAGGTGAATAATAGTCTTGATGTGGCTTTGTGTTTGGTTTTCTAGGACTTTGTTTAGGATTTTTGCATCCAAATTCATCAGGGATATGGGTCTGTAGTTTTCTTTTCTTGTTGCATCTTTGCCAGGTTTGGGAATTAGGACAAATCAGAGACCTCAATATTAACCATACAACCCTAAACACCCTAGAAGAAAAAATAGGAGGAACCCTACATGAGCTAGGAGTAGGGAATAACTTCCTGAGCAAATGTCCAGCTGCCCAGGAAGTGCAAAAGTCACTTAACCAATGGGACCTGATCAGGCTCAAAAGCTTCTGGACAGAAAAAAAACACTGTACTCAGAGCCAATAGACCACTTCAAACTGGGAGATGACCTTCACCAGCTACAACTCAGATAGAGACCTAATTTCCAGAACCTAAAGGGAACTAAAACAAATTAATAACAAAAACTCAAACTGCCCCCTCACAAAATGGTCCACCGATCTCAACAGAGAATTTACAGAGTAAGAAATGATCTCAACAGAGAATTTACAGAGTAAGAAACCCCTATGGTCTTTACGCACCTGAGAAAGTGCTCAGCATCCTTAAGCATCAGGGAAATGCAAATCAAAACCACAATGAGATTCCACCTTACTCCAGTCAGAATGACAATCATAAAAAAAAAATAACCAACAACAATAATTGCTGGTGAAGATGCGGGAAAAAGGAATCCACATTCACTGCTGGTGGGATTGCAAGCTTATTCAACCGCTTTGGAAAACACTGTGGAGACTCATCAACAGAATGGACATATAGCTACCAATGGACCCAGCTATCCCTCTACTAGGCATCTACCTGCAAGATGTCGCATATCAGGATAGAGACATTTGTGCAACTATGTTTATAGCAGCTCAATTCATAATAGCCAAGAATTGGAATCAACCAAATTACCCTTCCATGGAGGAATGGATAACAAAACTCTGGTATATTTACACCATAGAATTCTATTCAGCTGAAAGGAAAAATGACATATCGAAATTCAGGGAAAAATGGTCTGACTAGGAACAGATACTACTAAGTGATTTCTCAAAAGAACAGAGAGCCAAACATCACATATTCTCCCTCAAATGCTGCCCTTAACCAGGCTAACCATATACTCTACGCAGACTAGTTGAAAGAAGTGAGAGGTTATGAATGAGGGGAAAGGGATGGGGGAGGGGAATGGCTTAAGTATAAGGCTAAACCAAACAGGATTCAAAATCATAAAATCCTCAAGAACACACTGTATCCTATTGAGCAAGTAGTGGGTGTCATCTGGCAGTAGGGGCCATGAGTAGTAGGGGAGAGAGTCTAAGCCTGTGAAAAATTGATCAGCCTGACAACCCCTAGTCCCAGTCACCAGTTCCTTTCCTCACTGATCTGTTAACCAAAGTGACCCATGAGGTCCTAAAAACAAGACAGGATTCTGTCAAGGCTCTTGAATGCCCACCCCAGGCCTGAGGCAAAACCCTGTTGCTGAAGAAACAACAGAAAGCCATCGATTAGGATCGAAAGACCCTTCGAGGCCCAGAATGGTATCCAGCCCCCAGATGGCAGTTAATGCAGTGCTGGAAGGCACTGCATAAGTTGCCAGGGGAAGCTGGTGAACGACATCTGGCGCAAACAGAGACCACTGGCATGAAACACAGCCTGTTGCCATGAGTAGGCTGTACACACTCCCTACTGGGAGAGAACAGTGAACCGAGAAATGAACACTTGTGCAATGGAGGAGCAAAAGCCTGGGGGAGGCAATCAACAGCTTTTAAATTCTACCAAACATTCCACTTAGTGAGGGGGAGCCCTTAACTGGAACTGGGGACTTAGGGTGATATGCACTGGGAGCCGGACTCTTGGACCCCCAATGAGAGATGCACTATGTGAGCGATTGAAGGAGAGGCTAGTCAAAATAGAATCTAGCTAATTCAGAAATGTGTATCTCAGTTAACCTAAACTGATATCACTCTCAGATGGAGATTCTGTTTGTATCCTTCAGAATGCAGCAAGAGAGCTGTGGCTCATCCAACCCTACCAACGAACTGCAGGCCAATAGCTGACATTCTGACAAGAGATGAGCCACCCCAGACATACCGTGGAGGATCCATATGGAACCCCGCAGAGAATGATGGGATGAACAAGTGACCCATAGTGATAGCCAATCAGTCAACACAGGACAAGCCAGTGAGACAGACACCAATGATTTTTGACACAACCTAAATCTGAAGTACAGAGACCCCCTAAGTCCTCGACAATAGAACTGCCTTAATACTCACCTACCATGACTCAGGGAACTGAGCAGAAGAGGGGGCGGAAAGATTGTGAGAGTCATGGTGGGGCAGAATATCCAGAGGCATGGCCCCCCTCAGTAACACCATACTAGGGCCGGCAGAACCAGGCTGAAATCTAGGCTATCCATGGTCCCCAGCCCCAAGGACTGATCCAGGCAGCCCATGGAGGAGGATATCCAGCTGATTGGGGATGGGGAAGAGGGTCATTGGGGAACTGGGTATAACAACTCATTGTTTGCCCATTAAATAATGTAACTCATTATAGTCAATAAAAAAATCACCTAGAAAATAAATAAAATGCTTTTAAAAATCACCTAGAAAATATTTTGTTTTATTTTTGTAAAAGTATGAAGGTCAGTCTAAGGTACAGTACATGTAACTTTGTAATGGAATCAACCTTGGCTTATGGGAGTCTTTGAATATATTTTATCACATGATTTATTGATCTTTTCCACACATTTTCTTTAAAACAAAAAAAAAGCCTTTCTGGACTTTTGACTGCCCTCTCTGCAGCTGTGTCTAGCAGGGTATTTTAAGTACATGAAAGTCTTTTTATTGCTCTTCCATAGCCTTTGGCACGACAAAAACCTTCTTTATTTTTTTTCAAATTTACTCATATTGAAGGGATTTTTATGAAATCCTAGCACTTCTGTGAATGTTTTCCAACTACTTTGCTCTGCATTACTTCAACTTCTCTCTTAATCTGAAGTCTGAATCATTTTATTGCCTAACAATAGAAGTTATTTCATGATAGAGATCACCGTAACCTCAATGCCCACACTAGCTTGTTTATTCAAATTATTTTTCAAAATTTTGCATTAAAATGCAGGTCATATAGAAGCATCTCAACTCAAATGTATTTACAGAGTAATATATCAGAGAGTCAGCCCTGATGAGAAAATATACAGTTGTATTTAAAAGTTTTAACTATGTCAAAAGAAGAGAAAATGGTTTTCAACCAGAAAATTAATTTTTAAGATGTCAGCAGCAAATGTGGCAGAGGATAGTAATTTAAAAATAAGTAATTTAAATATACCCTCAAATTACTGTGAGCTTTCAGAATTTAGCAGGTCATGTACACTTACAACTCATTCCTCATGTAATGTTGTGTAAGCATATGCATTGTTGTAAATTTTTTATAGTTTTCTGAGGTATCTCTTGTATTTGCACCAAATAGTTCTTCAGTTATTATTTCAATAGTGCCTACTATTTGTTTATAGCACAGGTGCTATTTGTCATCTACTCTGAATCACACTGCAATATGCAAAATGGAGGTGAAAGAAGACATATTTACAGACATCTACAAAATATTATAATTGGCATTAGAAACATATTCAATATTATCAGATAAAATACATCTACAAATCTGTGAAAGCAGTGCTTTGCAGATTGCCACACTAGTATATAAATCAGAGAAACTAAAGTCATGGTGATACTAGTTCACAGTAAAACCAGTGAAATTAGTATTGTGCCTTAAAAATGAGATTAAAAGTACCTGAAAATTTACTTTGCAGTATTACTAATAGATCACAAAAATATTCACAGAACTATTTAGTTTTTCAACATATTTATTTACTGTTACCTTAATATTTAACTAAATGTTTAAATAATATTTCAATATTATATTGGTATATTAAAATTAGATTTGGGCTGGAGAGATGGCTCAGCAGTTAAGGTATTTGCCTGCAATGCAGAAGGAACTGAGTTCAATTCCGCAGTACCCACATAAAGACAGATGTGCAAGGTGGTACATGTGTCCGGAAGCCATTTGCAGTGGTTGGAGACCCTGGCGTGCCCATTCTCTCTGTATCTGCCTCTTTCTCTCTCTCACTATTTCTCAAATAAATAAACAAAATTAATTTAAAAAATAAAATATTAGACCTTAAGGATTTTCTTCATTTTCTTAACATTCAGGTAATATAGCTACATTCCTTTCCTTGCCATATAGGCTGAAGGTGAATTATTGTTGAACTTTTTAACTATGAGAACATATAATAAAGATTCTTCAGAAATTAGATAACCAGAGAACACAAAAATAAGAGAAATTTTGGAAACTAGAAATATAATAGTTTTCTCATTCAGAATATTTTATTTCTTTTTAAATTCCATCATAAGGCAAGACATTTTTCAAGGTTATTGCTTTATTAGATACTAACCAGGTTTTGTGTGAGAGAGAAAGAAAATGTGACATCTATTGTTACACTTCTATAAGGAAGTGATGCCCGGTCATATAGTAAGAAGCCATGTTAATAGAACATTATACTTTCTCATCTATAGATGACCTTTAAGCAGAATTGTACTTATTATCTTATGACATTCCTTCTTTTATTAACTTTCTCTTTCCTGAAGTTCTTTTGCATTAGATAGCAGAAATAGAGACACATGCCTTGAAAATAGAGAAATATGATTTAACCATTGTAAGAACTCAAGGTTCTCAAATTTAATTCAATTTTTGCCATCATTTGAGGGGTTGGTGGTGTCTACTCAAGTAAGTGTTAATGAGAGAGCTGCTGAGAGTTGTGGGGGTATTGAGGGTGAAGCAGGAATAAGAAGTTAGGGACAGAAGCCCAAGGAGAGAACAAAGAGATCCCATTCTTATCCTTCCTGTTAAAACTGAGACTGCAGTCTGATCCTGTCTCTCCAAGATCACTGCTGTAGCCCAGCAGGAACTTCCTCCTTCAGCTGCTGAGCCCACTAAAACAATCAGATCTTGGTCTTCCCCTTGACTCCATGAACCAATGAGGTCTCTCATTACACCCCTGGACTGGAGTCCAATGACAGGCTCACACTGATTAGATATCTGATAAGTGTAAAGGAGGTTGGGCCATGGTTGTAGTCAGCTCATGCTGCTGGGATGAATCTCCAAACCAGCACCAGTTTATGGGTGTATGATGAGATTTATTGAAGCTCAGAGATCCAAGCAGAGAGAGAAATCACCAATCTGTGTCATGCTTTGAAGTACCTTCTTACTTTGATTACAAGTAATTTTCTTTGCTCTCTGAGTCCTTTACTGTTTCTCAATTCCTTCTGGTTATTTATTTGAAGGGGATGTTTTGGATCTTATATGTTTCCTTCCACATATGGCCTCTTTCTGTCTCCAGTCTCCCTTTCTAGGCAGATAAGTAGACTTCTCCTGTGGATTGAGCTTTTCAGCAAATTTCCTCCCTGGGTCTTAGTTCTCCCTAAAAATAAACCTCTAAATTCATAATTTCCCCCTAAATAAACTGAGTAATTCATGATTTATCAAGTCCACTTTTATGAATTATTTGTTAATAGGATAAAGACCCCCAAATTGGGGTTTACAAGTCTGGGACACAAACTCACCTGAACCCCAAAATCCTATGTCAGTATTGTGATATGCTTGTGCACAGTAGTCATGGAGGATTGTTTCCTGTCACCTTCATCTGCATGGCATGCCATGTGTAAATTATATTAATGCTATAGTGTGATATTATATAAAATTAATTGTAAATCACAACATCCTTGAAAGTCTTCATCATCTAGATATGATGGGGAAAAAAAGCCAAGTAATCCTATCTAAAAATGCTGTTCATTATTTTTCTTCTCCATTATTTGTTCTGAAGTATTATATTCACCAATTTAGCAGGGTAGTGTAAACAAATAAATTAAAATGACTGCTTGATAAACATGGATGGGTGTGATGGTTAAATTCTGTTGTCAACTTGACCTTTTTAGTAATCTTGGGTGGGTCTCAGAGGTGGTTTACAGGAAGGCAGCCTCTCAGTAGGGGACAAGATGTAAAGAAGCTCAGGGGAGCTAGAAATTAACATCCCTTCTTGTAGTTCTGTGGCTTAGTTGGGGAGTTACAGCGTGAATCAACTCCCTGTTCATCGATGGAGCTGGGTGAAGAGAGCGTTGAAATAGCTCTGAGCTGAAAAGAGAAATGATTCTTGGGATACAGGCTCAGTGGGCAGATTTTTTCTTGTATAGATAAAGGTGATTTATATAGAGGAAAAGGCAGATGTAGGGGCATAGGCCCCAAGGGGATTAGTAGTGACAGGGTAGTCTGTGGACATCTCATGAGTGGATTGGCAGGGGTCAGTAGCCTGTGGATGCCTAGTTTGCATAGATAAATTGGGAGGGGGGGCATTCTACATGACTCTAGACATGTATAGAATACTGATGGCTGCAGAGGAACTGTAACCTTATTATAAACTTACTGGGTTTGTTATTACAGCTGGAGTGAGTTTAGGCCTTGAATTGCCTACTTATCTCAGGGCTCACTATGGCCTGCCTAGAGGGCTGGAGGGTCAAAGATATGCTTGACATTATCAGGGCCTCAAACCCTATATCCTCCATGCCTCTTAGCAGGGTCCCACACCTTCCTGGGAGGGCAGTGCAGGAAGGAAATGCTAGAGACTCAGGAAGCCAACAAGTCTGGGATATGGTTGCAATACCCCATGCTAAGGTTATATAAAGGGGGAAGAGATTTCTCTATCTTTGCCCCCTGCCTGTTTGCTGCTGTTTGAGTAGTTTTGGTGATGGGTTCCTCTTTCTGCTTAGACCTGTAAAAGGGGGCAAGTCTCTTTCACAAACATTATGGAACTTCTTCTCTTGTATCTTTAGCTTCAATAAATCCTTTCCAGGGCTGGAGAGATGGCTCAGCGGTTAAGGTACTTGCCTCCGGTGCCTAAGTTCCCGGGTTCAATTCCCCAGGTCCCACATATGCCAGACCCACAAGGTGGCGGCCCTGGTGTGCTCTCTCTCTCTCTCTCTGTATCTCTCTGCTTGAAAATGAATAAATAAAATAATTAAAAAATAAATAAATAAAAATAAATAAATAAATAAATCCTTTCCTCCCATAAACTGCTTGGTTTGGGGATTCATCCCAGCGGCATGTGGATGACTACGACAGTGGGTTACTAGAAGTCATTACATGTGGATTTAATTATTGAATTTCAATCTTCTAGTTAATAACTTAGTAGATACCTTTGAGAATATGAGATTCTCAAAACTAAATATAAATGTTCAGTTACATATATGCGTATATATATATATGTATATATATGGAGAGAGAGAGTGATAATTCTTACCTTAGAATTAAAAAAACAAAAGCAGCAATATTTTGGATAGAAAATTACCCTTGAGTAGTAATATGTATTGGATCAGTCAGAGTTCTCTAGAGGATAAAACCAATAATGGGATGAATTGTATTAAAAGGGGGACTTATTGGGTTATCTTACAAAATACAGCTGAATAG
The DNA here is from genome assembly GCA_004024765.1 of Zapus hudsonius. Lineage (NCBI taxonomy): Eukaryota > Metazoa > Chordata > Mammalia > Rodentia > Dipodidae > Zapus > Zapus hudsonius. Next base: position 88,277 of record PVHP010001912.1, on the reverse strand, counting down.
TCCAACAATAGCTTTGAGCTGACTTGTTACTCAGAGAATCTGGTAACTGCTCATTCCAGGAGGCAAGATGGTGGCTGGAGTCACAGGACCCCAGCTGCTCAGTCCTGGAGGCTGGGTGCAAGCTGGGTTTCCATGTTCTGGGAAGAAAGCTGAATGGTAAATGTGCTGTTGTGTCCTGGAACTTCCTAATATACAATTCCCCATCTGAAGGCAACCCATTCTAGAGAAAGGACTCCCTGTTCAATTAATCCTTCCTGGAATATCTCCTCAGAGAACCACCCAAGAGCTATGTCTCCCACACAGTTGTTAATTTGATCAAGTTGAAAATAGGACTTAACCATGACAAATCTACCCCTTGACAACTTGACAAACTACATGTTCTTATGTCATGCTTAATTTCCCAATAATCATCATAACAAGAACATAATTATGCCCAACATAATTATCCCACATACAACCTCATACAACCATAAATTTGTTCTTCTCCTCCCCACATACATAACAAAGCTGCTTGAGGAATGGTTAGTCTCTAATATGCAATAATGTAAGTATAGGTTCAACAACCCATAACAACTAATGATACTCTCTTGGTCAATCTTCATCACATAGTAGAGAAATAAAAGAAACACATATTTCTCAATATTTATATACACATGCATAAACAGTTTTTTTCTTGCTGTTCATGTTTGAGGCAGGGTCTCAGTGTGGTAGTCAAGGGTGACCTGGAATTCACTGGACTTCCAGGGTGACCTTTAACTCACAGTGATTCTCCTTCCTCAGCCTTCCAAGTGAGTGCTGGGATTAAAGGCTTGTATCACCATGCACAACATTCCTTGTTTTTGTAACTGATCACATGGCCTTAGCTGAAAGTTACTACCATCTTCTACTACCCTCTCTATATTTCCTCCACCCTCAGCAAGCATCTACCTCAGCCAGTGTGGTTTTTATCTGAAGGTTGAAACACATCTTCACTTCTGAAGGGTCTGGGCCTATGATCAACTTGCATTAACTGATTGTAGTTTCACATTGGCCTTGATCACAGGACATGTAACTAAGAGGCACCGTAAATGATCTCCTGCATTCCAGACATTCTTTCTTCCTCTATTATGAAATAGCCGTCCACCTCTACCCTGGCAGTGTGGATGAATCACCCCTGTTAGCGCAGTATGTTCTGTCTTTTCCTGTTAAGTCAAGGGCACCAGGAGCCAATGAAATGCTTTTTGCACCTCCTGGAAGAAGCACTCTTCATAATGGAACCAAGACCTCTAGGTCTTGATGGTAAGTGCTTTATCAAATATCCCCATTTCCACCCCTAATGGCTGGACCTATGAATCCAGGCTATCTGAGAAACTAATATATACAGAATGCTGATTCAGAGAATATATAGCCTTCTGGAGAACCCTGCCCCAGCCCTCCAGGCTGTTACCATCTAGTTGGTGCCATAACTGTTTCTTTAAAAGGCCATTCCAGCATTCTGTCAAGATTCGGGATGGTGGAAAACAGGTTAAGATTCCATGATTATGAACCTAATTCCCAACTTAGTTGACTGTGAAGTGAGTTCTATTGTCAAAAGCAATGCTGTGCATAATTATGGGCAAGAAAGCAAAATCCACACACAGAATCAGTATGCATTTCTCTAAGGACAAAACACTGCCCTTCCCATGATGGAAGTGACCCAATTTAGTCACTAGCTGTTCACCGCTCGGATTGGTGCCATCTCAGCGTTTGGCCCTTTGCAGCAGATGTAGCCAGGTCAGCATTGGAAAAAGAAAGTCCATGTTGTTGAGCCCATGTATGACCTCCATCATCTCTACCATGGCCACTTTATCTGTGAGCCCTTTGAGCAATGACATGTATGCCCAGGGAGTTTGACTGCTATCCTCATAACAGGTTATCAGTCACTCACTGATGAGGTCACTTTGTGATGAACACGGGACACAAGTATCTTTACATGCTTTGTCCATTCAGAGAATATATCCACATTGCACTTCCCCAAATGTCTTTCTCTCCAATTTTTCCAATTATGTGTTTATAAATCCCTGAATGACCATCCATCCAAACCATTGGCCACAGCTGACGAATCAGTGTACAGTCACACATTTCACCTCTTTCCTTCCAATCAAAATTCACAACCATCCATCCATACTGCTTGAAGTCCTGCTTATTGTGAAGATTTCCTTTATCATTATCCTCCAGGATTGTCCTAGAAAAGGTGCTTAAAGATTGTGGCTGTCCACCTCTGGGTGTTGCTTGCACACTTTGCAGATCCAGCTGTAAACCAGGCCTTAGTCAATACAGTTTAAGCATCACACATATCCTTATGGGAATAGTTTTCTTTTCTGGCTGTTGCTGTTTTCTTAAATCCTCATCATAAGTTGCTATGCTGGAAATAAAACTTGAATAGCTACCAAAATACAAAGGTAAATGCAAAAAGGCTGCTGTACATTTTATAAATCAAAATGCCCCTTCGAAAAAAGTAGACAAAAAGTTGACTAAATGATTGTCTTATTTGTATATAAAAATTATACTTGAGGCTGAAGAGATGGTGCAATTGTTAAGGCATTGCCTTCACAGCCTAAGGACCAACTATCAGTGTAAAGTCAGATGCAAAAGGTGTCCCATGTGTCTGGAGTTTTTTTTTTTTTTTTTTTTTTTTGTAGTGGCTAGAGGCCCTGGCACACCTCTCTCTCTCTCTCTCTCTCCTCTCTCTCTCTCTCTTTCTCTTTCTCTCTCTCTCATAGATAATTAAAAATGTTTTAAAACTAACTTTTTAAAATATAGAAGAAATTCTAGGTAACAAGGCTACAAGAGACTTAGACTAAATCTATATTTCAAATACCTAAATATCTATATTTTATTTTCCTAAAATATTTGAAGCCAACAAAATAGAATGTTTTTGTTAATTTTTATCAGCAGGAAAATGGGTATGTATGTATATCTGTGTCCAAATTCACATTACAAGAAGCTACTTCATATTCTACTCAAGATCCAATTCATTTAGTTTCTTGCACGTAACAAGGATTTAAAAGATAGGTGTATGAACTATGCATTTGTGTATTTTGTGCCAAGGAGATGGGGCGGCAACAGTGATAAAGTACATTAGACTCACCTTGACTCTAATACTCATGAAACAGACAGAAGTTCGTAGAGTAAAAGGGAAGGAATGGGGCTGTGGATAACCCCAGCGCCCACATGCATGCAGGCAGATTGCCGGCTCACTTGTAGTCCTAGAGCTCAATACATGGAGATGGGTTTGGCTGGAGGGAGCTGCCAAGGTAGACTAGCCAAATATGTGAGTTCAAACAAAAGCTCTATCTCAATTCATTAGGTGGAAATACATCTAGAAAGATACCCAACTTCAGTCTCTGGCCCCCACACACATACACATGCACACTGTGCCTACACACATGTGAAAACATACACTGTCTCGGTTTGATCCAGGTGTCCCCCACAAACAAATGAATGTGTTCTCAGTGATAGATCCTCAGCTGATGGCAGTTTGGGTTTTACAACATTGCTGGAGCTGTGTTGTTGGGGGCGGGCTTATGGGGGTTATAAGCCAGCTTCCCCTTGCCAGAGTTTGGCACACCTTCCTGTCGCTGTTTGCAGTGCTTTGGCGGAGGTGATGTCCACCCCTCCACTCATGCCATCGTTTTCCCTGCCAGGATGGAGTCTCCCCTTGGGTCCATAAACCAAATAAACCCATTCCTCCATAAGCCACTTTTGTTTGGGTTCTTTCTGAGCAGCAACATAGAAAGCTGACTGTAACATACACATACATGTGCACCATGTACACTTCACACACTTCACACACACACACACACACACACACACACACACACACACACACACAAAAAGCATGCAGACACACAGATACATCACATTCAGTTGCTTAACTTTAACATTGGTGGAAATTAATGTCCCATGGATTTTTAGATAAGTAAACACTTTTAAAAGGAATTTCCTGCTTTTAATAGTATTTATTAGTTGTATAAATTAATGAGTCTTATTATGACTTTTTCACACATGTAAATGATGCCTTTTGTGCATATGCACCAGCATCCTGGTTTCTCTGTGTATTACACTCAATTGCCTTTCAGTTAAGATCTTGTGTTTGCTGTATCTGATCTGACTAAATTTAAGTAGTATATTAATCAAAAAATAATCTTTCTGAATGACATCCATTTTGAAGCCACATAGTAGCAAGTGCCTGTGTATGAATGTGTTGACATGTGTTTGTACATGTCAGTGTGAGTGTGGGGAGGAGAGAGAGACAGAGACAGAGAGTGGGAGAGACATCAATTTTTAGTAAGAACTTTTAAACATAGCTTTTTTTCCCTGCCCTAATTTTCTCATAAGCTTGAAAACTTTTATCCGTAAATGCTAAGATGATACAATTTCGTATTTTCCTCTGAAGTCACTAGAATGCAGTTCTGAAGTGTCTCTCTCAGGTCTGTGCCCTGTGGAGTCTGAGCAGCCCTGCACAGGAGGAAAGTCTGTGCTGTCTCCTCACGATTTCATCAGAATTGCAAAGCACTGGCTTTTAGCAACTAGTCTTGATGACAAAGACTTTTTTACAGGATGCAGTAAAAAAAGGAAGAGAGACATTAACAAAGAGCTATGGAACATGTGTTAGACTTGGAAATGTCATTCTTGGCATTGGTGTGAAATGCCAACAGTGGTTTCCTCTGACAGTCATGGATTCAAGACCGTGATGAGCTTCAGTGTGGGTAGTAAGAATACACAGTATATATACAAATATATTGACTTCAAAGACTGTGAGTTAGAGCTCTAGCACTTTGGAGCCCTTTGGGTGACTAAAATATGTTGGCTGTATTTCTGTTTTCTAATTAAGCGTCCTAAGCCTCACTTTCTTCACCTGTGTGTTGCGGACAAGATCTATTCATAGGTTGATGTCGTTGCTAAACAAGCCCACATCCAGAAATATGAGAGCAATGCCTGTTATTAAGTAAATGACTGACACATATTTATCTACTATTCCATTTGGATAAGGTTTTACCATTTATTTGTTTACCCTTCTAACCCCTACGTAGATTTATCAGTTGCTCATTATTTTTGGATATTAACCCAATAACATGCTCTATTAATCCATATTTCGGCACTATTGTCTTTGTTATGTCTCCATTAATATGTCTTTCACCTTGTATTCCTTTGGGGTAACTTAATAGTACTCATTCTGATAAACAAATCATTTCCTTTTCAGAGTCTCTCCAATAACTTAATTTCTTTTTCTGTTCTGTTTCACTTATGCATACCATTTATTTAGCCTATTTTTATATTGTATATCATTCTAGATCACATTATTTCATTTTAATCTCCATACTAAGTGGTTTGTTTTAACTCTTTGGAGAATCTAACCATAAATTAACATTTTTTAATCAAGATTATTTCTCAATATAAGTAATATGTATTGAAACTGTTCTGTATTATTCATATTTAAAAACATCTAAACATTACCTCCTCCTGGTCTCTCTTTAATCTGACATATTTTCCTAGGAAACAGATCTCTATCAATATCAATCTCCATACTTCTCCTTACTCATGAATTTTTAGTGGTTGCCAATAGCATTCAGAATGAAAGTCAAACTTTGAGGTCAACCACTTATAATTCTACAACATAAACCTTAAGTATTTTTTTAAGCCTGGGAGACTTCTCCTTCACAATGAGAAGACAGTGCTAAAATGTCTAACTGAGAATGGAACTTCACTAAATATAGAGTTAAAGCTCTTGAGACTGTTCCAGAATTACCCTCTGTGGTCCACTCATTGCAGTTAGACTTCTTCTAATGTGTACCTCAAACTCCATTCCTTCACGTAGGCATGTCGTCAGCAAACATAGTAAGTTGGTTTCTACATGTGTGTAGCCATTGTGAGTTCAGTATATATCAAAGAATAATATCAGTCAAGAATATATGTGTGCATAGTTAATATAATAGTGATGATGATCAAGTAAGAAAGTTTAATAATAATTCAAAGATAACCTCACCCATGGTATTTGAGAAGAAATATGAGGTTCAGGTGTTGAAGAATTTCTGAAACAAAGTACACATTAGCAGAAATGTGTAGAGCACTCTTTCTGAGAGAGTATGAGATTGGGACAAAATATAAAGTCAGACAGTTAGAAAGAACATGTGACATGGGGAAAAAATTGAAATAAAAAACATGTTTGTGATTGGATCGAAGACAACACAAAAAATGAAAAAGGTAAGTTTATTAATTTGGCATTGTTTTGTGAGGGCCTTTAAGTAAGGAGAAGTATGGAGTTTTATATTCTAGTATGAAAATTTACAAATTTTCTTACAAATATAATGCCATATGTTTTCATAGTGAAGATGAATATCATTTATGAAATTTTATTTGGACACATTTCTCATGGAGCTGAATCCCTGGGTTGTTTGTTTATTCGCACATGTGATTTTAGAAAAGGAAGAAATGGTTTATGTGGTAAAGAGCTTGCCTCACAAGCATGAGGACCCAAATTTGGATCCTCAGCACCCAGGAAAAAGCTGGGAGCTGCACACTTCTAATCCCAGAGCTGTTTGAATCCATGTAAATGTTAAGGGAAAGATCCTTAGCCAGAGTTAGGGTTCAAGTACTGGCTGTCAGTTTACCTGTTGGGAGGTGGTGTCTGGGGCCAAAGCCTTGGCTTCTTTAAGGGAATGGGAAGAATAGATGGTTAGAGCTCTATAAGAAAATATTTTGTTTACTCCTGGGCTGAGTAGAGTAGTAGTGATCAGGTTCAGCTATTTGGATAGAAAAGCTACAGGGGTATAAATACCTCCTACCCACAGGCAAAGGAATACTAGGGCTTGTCCCTGTTTAACCAGGAGGCATAGGGAAAAAAGGCTTAGAAAGGTCAGGTAACTTTAGGGAGGGATTCACAGCCTATTCTAAGGCTTTGATGGGAACACTGAAGGGGTGAGGCGTTAGTGAAGTCAGAAGCAAGTAGCAGTTTTTGTGACAAGAGAAGTATTAGAGGCCTATGACGACACTTCACATCTCAGCAGTCGGGGCTCTGGGAATGTGAGGTGTAGGTGGCAAGACAGCCAGGCAGGTATTTGGCTCCCCAGGGGTCACTGAGACAGCAGAGGAGTGGTCTCCAGACAGACGCCTTGGTGATGTATAACGGCATATTGAATCATTTTTTTATTCTATTTTTTTTTATTGTCCATAATGAGTTACATTATTTAGTGGGCAAACCATGCGTTGTTATCCCGAATTCCCCGCTTCCCCCCTCCCCCTCCCTGATCAGTTGTATATCCTCCTTCGTGGGCTGTCTGTATTAGTCCTTGTGGCAAGGGATCCTGGATATCTTAGTACTCATCCCGAATCATTTTAGACTCTTCCGTATGTATGAAATCTGGAAGGAGGATTCCATTCCCAGGATTTTACGAAGGAGTAATATTGTGTCTTAAAATTGGCAGGGGGTGAGATCTATACTGGGAGGCATTTTTGAGGTGATTGGGAGTTGGAGCTGTTGAAATAAACTATAAGGAGACAATGATTGGCAAATGAAAAATACATCCAAGGAAATATACAAGCTCCCATACATAGATCTATGGCTGTCATCCCAGAACAACACCAGAAATGTGAAGTTTAGGAAACTATGGAGAATTTTTTTTTCCAGGTGAGGAATAGCTTAGGAATTACAACTGAAGGTGCTGATTTTAGGATCCCAGACTGGAGCCTGGGTTTATTTTTTAGTAGGGAGTAGAAGCAACTTGAGAATTGGTACTGGGCCAATTTAGGGTGATATGCAATTGAAGAGAAGAGACAGGACCTTCTACAGGCAAACACTGCTCTTTATTGAAGCAATGAAGGACAGTCATTTCCCCTCGGGAGAGAAACTACTATAACTAGACATGGTTGAGGTGGACCTTTTAAAGGGACCAAAGTAAGGAGGGAGGATAAATCCAACAGAGCAATCAATGGGAAATTAAATTGGGAACAGGTGCAGGTAGGCCAGGTGACTGTGACCCTCAGAGGCCAGGTGACTAGGAGTCACTTAGCTGACTGGAGTCACTTATTGGACTGATAACACAAATGAATTTTCCCTGTTTTGGGGCCTGTTTCAAGGTCTGTCCTTCCAGGGAACTTTTGTGACTCATTAACCCTTTCAAAGCCTTTTTTTCTTGACAGAAGGAAAATTAAAAAAAAAAAAAAAAAAAAAAACACCTGTTAGTTTAAGGTCTAAATTCCAACAAAAATTTAGGGGCTGGAGAAAGGGCTCAGCAGTTAAATGCATTTGCTTGCAAAGCCTGAATGCCTGGGTTCCCCATTACCCACGTAAAGCCAGATGCACAAATGTGTCTGGAGTTTGTTTGCAGTGGCAGGGGCCCTGGAATACCCATATTCTCTCTTTCTTTCCCTCTCTTTCTCTCTCTCTTTCTCTCTGTCTCTCTCTCTCCCCCTCTCTATCTCTCTCTCTGCCTTTCTCTCTCAAAAAAAATAAGTAAATAAAATATATTTAATTTTTTCATGACTTTAGTTTGCCTTTTATGTGTTATGTCCTCAGTGAGCCCTAAATATTAACTCTTAGCTTCTCTGTTTCTTAAATCATTTCATGATACCAAGTATTTGACTGGAAGAATCTGGAAGGATCACAGTGAAGTTTGGCCAAGAGAAGGCAAAAATAATCTTGGTTTAGGCTTATAAACTCCTCATCTCTGGCCTAGCATAAAAAAATGAGAATGGATATTGTGCTAGTTTGATTCAAAATTTTATTATAATTATAAATTGTCTCCAGCGAGTTCTGGCTGGAGGAGTTGTGTTACCTTGGCCAGATCCCAGGGTTCAGCCCTAAGGTGTTTCTGGGGTGGGTCTGGAATTCTAGCTATACATATGCAAAAAAGCAGTCTGAGCTCAAGCCTGGAGTTCTTGTTTGCTAGTTTGGAGTGTGCTTGCTTGCTTGAGGTGCTGGTGGTGGGTTTATCTATCTCTGTTTGGATCTGTGAAAGGGGGCCAGCCTTTTCCTTAACTTCCCTTGGATCTGTTAGTTTCAGTAAATACTTTCCTCCCCAAAATTGTGCCTGGTTTGGAGATTCAACCCAGTGACCTGTGGCTGACTATGACAGATTCTGAAAGTGTTGATTTTCCTTCAGTTTAAACTTGACATGAAAATTAGCGCATACTGACACAACCGCCAAGCTTTTTTAAAACATTAGGATGAAACCTAAAATATTGAAATTTTACTGACAAGGAACTTAAATACAAAATAAATTTAAGATTTTTTTCATAGCTAAATTACTTTGCAAGAACTAAAAACTTATAGTAAAACGAAAATAAGCAACAATTTAAAAATCCTTAAGCTACTACTTCTTTTCCACAAGTAAGTTTACAGAAAAACAAAATCTAAACTAAATGTGGCCACATGCACTGTAATCAGCCTTAAATCACAAATATAGCCTAGCTCCTTTCTGCATTAAATGCAAATGAGAGTCTAGGCATAAGGCTCTTTAAAAGAATGTTTTTCTTCTATCAGCAGACCATGTTTATGGTCACTGTCTCTCTGGAAAAGAAAGTCCTGATGTAATTGGGCTCTATGACTTCAGAAAGACAACTGTAGAGGGGTTGTCCTCAGGGTTGGAAAAAAGAACATTTGAAAGCAGGAACACTTGAACTGAAGTAATTATAGTCAGAAGACTTACCTAACTTCCCATTTTTGGATTAATGCACAGCCTCAAGAGGAAAAAGATTCAACAAGCCATCTCCATAGGAGCTTTATGCAAACTCACCATGTTTAAGAACACACTTACCAACAGAAAGCAGATAACCCAACTTAACTATAAGTGGGGTATTGGGATTTCTTGCCAATATACCAATATGCCAAAATACCAGCCAATTTAGGATACCCTGGATTCTTGTCTTGTGAATTTAAAGAATTAAAATCCGGGCTGGGGAGATGGCTCAGCAGTTAAGGCACTTGCCTCCAGTGCCGAAGGCCCTGGTTCAATTCCCTAGTACCCACATATGCCAGACCCACAAGGATGTGGCCCTGGTGCTCTCTCTCTCTCTCTCTCTCTCTCTCTCTCAATCTCTCTCTCAATCTCTCTCTCTCCCTCTCTTTTTATGTTTGAAAATGAATAAATAAAATATTTTATAAAATAAAAAAAATTAAAATCCATAGACCAGAGAGTAAGACTTAAAGAGGCTTTATTAGAATAAGAGAAGGAAAGATAAGAATGTGACGAAAGCTCCTGCTATGTAGAAGGTAAGAGAGGATAGAGAGCTCATGTGGAAGTACAGGTCTGCCCCCCATCTTAGCCCAGATGAGCTTACTAAAGCAGGGGCCTGGAGGTTCTGGAGAGATGAAGAGGCCTGCCCACCTGGGTGGCCTCTATTTACAATCTTACTGTGGTGGGCTTTACACTCAGGTGCAGGTAAGTCTGCCACAGGGCTGTGATGCAGGAATTTTGGGATTCAGGAGGCTCCCCCAAATTTATGAACCCCAAGTTTTGGGATCTTTCCTAATCTTTAATGAAGAATAACAAAGACAAATTATGAATTACTGAGTTTATTTGGGGAGAAATCACAAGTTGTGGAGCTTGTTTAAGGGAAATTGGGATCTAGGAAGGAAGGCCAGAACATGCTCTCAGGTGGGGAACATATTTAAGAAAGACTGAAAACTTAGAGGAAAAACTGGAATAAAGCTGTGAGCACATGCAGAGCTAGGAGCTGAGGACCTAGACTGAAGCCAAACTGGAGTGAAGCTGTGGACAGTGTGAGAGCCAGAGAAACGGAGGCTAAGGAAAAGTGGAGCCTCACTGGAGAAAGGCTACAGAGTGTGGCATCCACCATGGAGGGAGGTGAGGGAAAACTTAGAGTGGGCACCACGTGGAAAATCCAGTGGCAAATACAACATGGTGGATATGAAAGAGTTATGTTTCCCATCCCCACTCAGCCAGTGTAAGCCCACTTGGGAGTCCAGACCGCGAAGGAAAAGCTGGAAGCAAGGAAGCGAGGGTCTCAGGAAGTGAAGAAGCCAAGCAAAGAGAGAAGCACATGAGAGCCTGCCAACTTTAGAGGTAGGCAAAGGAAAGATCAGATTGGTTAATAAATCTGGATGACTGATCCCAGAGTCTGCCCACACCTGGGCCCGGAGTCTTAACAGGCTAGACTGTAGACGGCAGGGACATTGTAGATCCCTATCCGTCAGACACAGAGTTTTAGTTCTGCCAGGATGAGATGACAGGTGGAGTGGCCTGGCCTAGTTCCCTCTGGACCTCAGCCCCTGACTGAACTGCCTAAACTAGCTTTCTCCTATTCTGTCTCAGGTGGATCAGGATCAGATTGGCGGTGAGAGAGTGGATTGGATGAGATTGGTTCAGATGCTGAACTCTGTTTCTGGTTTTGGGTCCTCTCTCCTGAATCACTACCTAAGAATAAAGCTAGCTGACTAGTACACCCCCTCCATCTCCACGGAACCTCTCCCTATCAAAACACACCCCTTTACATTTGGGGAATTTTATGATATATTTAATTGCATATGTATGTGTCAATAGACCTTGTTACTCTGATTATTATCAGTTAATTTCCAGGTCCCAAGATGGAAAATCTTATAAAAGAGAAAAGTTGTTCAGGTACTCAGAATTGTTTATGCACTTTCAACTTTTTAACAAAAGAAGAAAGTTTCAGCTGGGCATGATGGCACTTTAATCCCAGCACTCAGAGGTACAGGTAGGAGGATCGCCATGAGTTCAATGCCACCCTGAGATTATATAGTGAATTCCAGGTAAACCTGGGCTGCAGTGAGACCTTACTCAAAAAACAAAAACAACAAAACAAAACAAAAGTTTCACAATGGGGTTTCAGAAATAACTCAGAGGTAAAAGCCCTGGCCACTTGAACATCAGGGCCAAAGTAGCCAAGCACCCAAGTATCAGCTTGGGTGTGATCACAGGTCAGTGACCGTGCCTGTGAGGAGTGGATGACTGAGAATCCCTGGGGCTCACTGGTTAGCTAATTTGACTGAAAAAATGGCAGGTGTGGATTCAGTGAGGAACAATTTTTCAAAGAAACAAAAACCAAAGAATGATGAGGGGCACACTGATGTTCTTCTCTGGACACATGGAAACAGTATGCATGACTGCACACGTGGGCACAGGGTATGCATGACTGCATACATTTGTGTTTACATTGCACATATACTACTCCCTACTCACAATACTACACACATTGTATATACCCTGCACATGCCCACCACCACCCATCACATGCTACTACACACTATAATTGCAACAATGCCTGAATTTTATTTACTTCATCCTTTTCCACCTGCCAAGGAACTAGTTCAATTCTGACTACCAGATGAGACACGGATTGGTGGACTTCATCTGAGGAGCTGGGGACAGGAGACCTCATCAGTAGATCCCTATTTTCACTTTAACATGTAGGCATAAAATAAAGTTGCTTTTACTGATTTTTTTAAAAATATTTTATTTATTTATTTTTCAAGCAGAGACACACACACACACACACACACACACACACACAGAGAGAGAGAGAGAGAGAGAGAGAGAGAGAGAGAAAACACCAGGGTTACCACCTGTGGGTCTGGCTTATGTGGGTCCTGGAGAATTGAACCCAGGGCCTCCGGCACCGGAGGCAAGTGCCTTATCCGCTGAGCCATCATCACTCCAGCCCCTGATTTTGTTTTTGAAACCAAATGTGCCTTTTCCTGGTAGAATTGCACTGTGTTACTAACTGTCCAACCTCAGGATATTCAGTGTAGCCAGGGAATACAGACTCACTTAGAGAATAAGAGATATAGGTTGGGGGGGGGGATATTGCACCTAGTTTAAATTGAATTTTGTAACAATTTTAAAAATGTTTTGCATGAATTATTTATAATGGCTTCTGGGAAGACTTTTTATTCACTTGCTCCTTTCCACTTTGTTAAAGCAACATATTTTAAATAAGCTCATGAAGGTAATCTGTCCAGCCTCCATGAGATAGCATGCCTGTAATTCATCGCATTGCTGTGTTTATGATGCTTTCTGGCACTATGATCCATGCAAAAGTAATTACCATATCAATTTTATTTATACAGTTTCCATGTACTTGACCCTTCCTGAATGGATTCTTGTATTCATAGTCACTTCTGGAAGGACAACTTAAATGTACTTCTGCACTAAGTAAAAGTAACAATCCCTGATTTGTCTGAGGTCACACTATCATTCTTTATCTCCCCCCACCACTCAAAAAACCCTGTCACAAGGACTGATCCAGACAACCCATGGAGGAGGTTATCCAGCGGATTGGGGATGGGAGGGCAGCGGGGAATTGGGGATAACAACTCATTGTTTGCCCACTAAATATTGTAACTCATTATGGACAATAAAAAATCATATTTAATTTAAACTTCTTTAAGAAAAAAATAACTGATGTGTTTCAGAAGCGAAACATATTCTGTGGGTTTAATGGAACGCTACTGTGAGGGTTTGAATATATACAAATGTCCCCGAGGACCCATTATGATTAAAGCTTTGTTTTCTAGGGTGGCATTTGTGGAGGTGATAAATCTTTAGGAGTGTGATGGCTTGAATGTGAAGTTCCCTGCATGGCCACATGTGTTATAACACCTCATACTCAATCCCCACCCTGTGGCACCTCTGTGAGTTGGAGAAGGTGTGATATTAGGGATGGGGTTTGATGTTATTTAGTCTCACCTACTGGGTGTTCAGAGGCTGCTCACTCTTGCTGCTGCCACTCTGATTGGTGACAAAGCATGAGGTGAGGCCCTAACTCTGCTCTGCTATGCATTCCTTTCTATGAGGAAACTTCCCTTCAAATTGTAATCTGAAATAAGCCCTTTCTTCCTATATGCTGCTTTTAATTGAGTAGTTTGTCTCAGCAACAAACAAGTAAATGCTACAAGAATGTTGGCCTGGTGGAAGATCATTGGGTCATGGGGAATCTGCTATCCAAGGGGATTGTGGGAGCTCAGTCAGTCTCCTCTACCCCAACCCCTCTGTTTCTCTCCATACTTCTGGCTCAAGTTGTGACTACTCACTGCAATACCCTCTCCCATCATTGTATGCTACCATCTCTTGATCTTTCTGGAGCTTAAGAAAATAGACCCTCCCAATCTTGTACCTTGATCCTATAAACCGTACAAGGCATCTGCACCTAGCATTTTGAAATAATAAAAGGCTGACTGAAACAATTATATAAGAATCTATGTATGAATGTGTTTGCTATATGATAAACCCAAACAACCAGTGTTATTCCTGTGGTGTTTTGAATGTGAAATGTCCCTCATAGCCTCATGTGTTTGTGACTAAGCCTCAGATTCCACAACTGCTGGAGATTAGGGGAGACAGAGCATTGCTGGTTGGGGTGTGCCCCTAGGGGCCGGCCTTGAGGTCTATTAGCCCAACCACATCGGGGGTTCAGTGCACTCTCACCTTCCTGCCTGCTGATGAAGAAATGTGCTGTCCGGCCTCTGCTTTTGCTTTCCCCGCCATGATGAAGCTTCCCCTTGATGCTGTAAACTGAAATAAACCCTTCATTCCATAAACTGTTTCGGATTGGGTCTTTTGTCCCAGCAATGCGAAGGTATCTGCTCCAACAGCATCCAAGGACTTCTAGTTTTCATGGTCCTGAACTGATGGTTTTCCATCTGAATGGCTGATTCCTGCTGGTAGTCTGACTTGACATTGTCATCAGTGAAACCATGGAAACTATCGCAAACACTGTTCTTGGCTCTGGAAATAGGATCCCAAGCTGAATTGAGGGCCTTAGAATCAAAATCTCTAACCATCCTTTGCCACATAGGCCTAACACAGGGCTGGAGGTGCTCTAAAGGTTCCTTATGTAACTGAAGAAAAACCTCTCGACAGAAATCCAGTTATTTCTAAAATCTTATTAACCGTGGAGGATTAACTCAAGGAAAGGAGGTCCTTTCCAGCCTTCGCTTCTTCTGAGGACTGCCACTTGGGCAGCTTGATCTCCTAGTCATGATGTTCCTTTCTTGCCATGAATTGTTAACACTTTCCCAGAAAAGGCCATCTTTTCTTCTCCAGAAATGTTCATTTCTCCTAAAGATTGTTTCTGAACCCTAACCCTAACCCACTATTTTCTGGACCTCTTCAAGTCTCAACAACTTGGGTTTTCTTTAGGTTTCACATTCTGTATAGCTAATGTGAGGATGTAAATATTAAATAATTTTATATTCCATTTTTCATATTGATTTGTCTATTGTCTATTTACATCAGCAAATTCCCTTTTTTACACCTCTTCTAATGCTTTTTTTCCTCCTCATGGAGAAGTACAACAAAAACATACTTCTCTCAGTATGGTACCCATTTCCTTTCAAAAGAGAGCACATTACTATTTTATAAGCATATTTCCAAAGGCAAAACGATATTAAAAATATTGCTAACATTAAAAAAAGAATTAACAAAACAACAGAAAAGAATTAACACTAGGATTATACAATTCTTTTTTTTTTAATTTTTTAAGTTCCAGAAATATCTACCAACAAATCCAAGAAGTGTTTCAGTTTTCCTTTTCCCTAGGATGTTCTAAGAGTGATGGATTATTCAGGGGAGAGATGCTTTTCTTTTCTTTTTGACAATGCACTGAGGAAAGATTGATCTTGTCTTCATTGTCAACCGCTGACTTGAACCAAGGAAAGGCCTGGACACAGCACTAAGTCAGTGCAGGGCTCCCGGCATCTTTCTGTTGGTGTTATGTCCACAAATAAAGGGCTATCTCTGCATACTTTACAGAAGAAAGGTGAATGCAGACAGAGGGAAAAGTCCACCATCCTCTTCAGAAAGTTCTGTTAGCCTGTCAGACCACACTTCCCAGTTAGGCTGCAGGACAACCAAGGGTACTTCTACTGTTGTGCACACATTTTCTCCTTATCTCCATTTGTTTACTATGAGGATATAAGCAAATGTCTTTGCACACAGGGTAACCAGAAGCAATATTATTACAGGCCCTCAATGAGTTTATAAGAAACATATACCATATCTTCCCATAAATAATGCTTAATTTTTTAAAATAACTTCCATATTGAGTTATATAAACAAGAACTTCCATTAATATCTGTGATTGTTAAATTTGTTATTTGGCAATTCAGATAGAGTTGGCAAGATGATTATTCCAGAATCTCCGTTGCCTGTTTCTGGGGCAGGATTACATTTCCTTACACCGTTGTCATCAGTCTTGATTAAGAAACTGTGAGTGGCAGCTTTTGTCACCAACAAATGAGCGTTGGATTTCTCCCAAGGTAAGCGGTTAACCTTCCAGCAGGGGTTGTTCCAGCAGCATCAGGACTGAGGACAAGATGTACTGATAAAGAGTGTTATTTTGTTGTAAGTTACTGAAACTTAAAGATATTTGTAACCACAGCACAGCCTAACTGTGCCTTACAGAGACTTGAGAGGAAGTAAACTCAAACCACTAGTGATTACTCCATCTAAAGCAATTTGCACATGCCAGTTCAAGAAGTTATTCTTACAGGGATTACTTAAAATAAGACATTAAATCAAAATTGGGGTGAATTGTGCATGGAATCCTAAACAGACATTTTTCTATTTTCATATCTCTCATTTCCTTTTAAATTCAGCCACAATTGTGTCTGCCTATGTTTTTTTCCAGATTGTTTTTATTTCACACCAAGCCCTGCAGGACTTCTGAATCAGGATAGTTATACTTACTTGTGCAAAGTTAGAAAGAAAGCAACATGGGTTTTCTTAACCCAATGACTTGTTTTTCTTAAAGGGACAGAGCACAAGCACCAAGACTGGATGGCTACCAAGAGGCATGACAAAAAGGAGGGGACCCCCACACACCAGTGAACTGTACATCAAGCTCTAGGGGCAAGACCTGAGGAGTCTTCCCGCTCATTCTCTCATTCCTCTCTCACTTGCTCAGTTGGACACTAGAGACTCAAAGTGTGACAGAAGGCAGGCTGAGGTCCACAGAAATATGAAACCAGAACTGCCTTGGCAATACCTCAGAGTAACACTTTATTTTATTTAGCATTCAAAGGGAGTATTTTTTCTTTTCCTAGATGGGGTCTTGCTCTAGCCCAGGCTGACCTAGAATTCTGTATGTAGTCTTACTGTGGCTTCAAACTCACAGGGATCCTGTTACCACTGCCCCCTCACCACCACCGCCAACAAGTGCAGGGATTAAAAGCATACACCACCGCACCTAGCTAGGGATGAGGTTTTATTATGGTATTTTTCAAACACATTTTATTTTTGTTTCTCTTCACCCCCTGTCTGCTCCCACCCTCTACCTCCAGCCTCTCTTCTGCTTTCAGGCTGTGCGTTTCCTTCCCCTCTTCTCTTGCTCCCCCGCCTGCTCTTATCTCATTTCATAGGCTGCATCTAGCCTCACATATTTGCCTATGTACAAACATGAAAGTTCCACCCAGAACGGCATTTCAAACCCTGCCTTGGGCTTTGCTTCATCCCTGGCCTTGTCCATTAGGGAGCATCTTCCATTGCAAAATAGAGCTTTGCTCAGTGTCTAGAAATCAGCCTTCCTAAGTTGAACAAAAAGGAGACCATTGATCATTCCCATTAAGATCATTTAATTTTAAATGAAAACAATCATTTCACAAAACATCCCAGGTAATGTTTCAGCACCGGCTAAGTACAGCAGGTGTCTGTTATCTACCGTTGGGTTTTGTCTTTAGGCAAGTTTTCTTCTCAGACAACTTCTCACCATGGGATGAGAAAGGTGGGCACAGGAAATGCCAAACTTAAGTTAGGTGCACAAATGGAGATTCTGGAGAACTCACGCCATCACACACCAGAGTCGTGTGCTGCTCTGGTGCCCCAGGGGTGGCAGCTCTCGGTGATCTGGGTGGTTCCACATGCCACAGTTTGCAGTGGAAGAGGAAGATCTGCCAAACAGCTCAGAATGGTATTCCCACTTAAAGGAGGGGGCGCCAGAAAGGAGGCAGGAAAACTAAGGCAAAATCAGAAGCTCAGCCAGAATTCTCTTGTGTCCACAGACTGGGCTCTTTAGAAGTCACATGAAATGTGACCCTTACTGTTACCATTTGTCTTTGATCCGAAATTCATGTCTTCGCCAACATGGATTGGAGCATGGGCGTGCCAAAGTTGTGGAGTTTATTGATTACTTTGGTGTGAGAAAATACTATTTTCAAACTGTTGTTACTGTCTTAGAGTGGAAAGCACAGAGATAGAATTTATTGATTACTGGAAATTAATGTGCATTTTCCAATGCTGCAATGCAGAATGAGAGCTTCATTAAGACAGTAAATTCACGACACAATAGTTCAGCCCTGATGGAATCTCAAGGCAGGGTTCTTAGGCAGTGGGTTCATGAGGAACTTAAGGAATGATGTCATGACTTCTGTTGAGTGGGTGATGGAGGCTTCAGGAAGTTTCTGTTACAAGTGATCCAGTATTCAGCTGGGCAAGAAACTCAGAAGGTAATAGTGATACTAACAAAGGTAAGGGAATCATGGCTGATGAAAGTCGGCATTGCACTGCAAGGGGAATGGCTTTGTTCCTCAGCATGTGAGAGATGGTTTTAGCTCTCAACAGACTCTGGCCTAGAAAAATGACAACCTAGTAAAATGATATAAACATTAAAAAATAATTAAATGCCAAACACACAAGATAATATAAACACCAAGGGATTTATGTGACAGATGTTAAAATGTAAGTAGGATAAAGATCAAGAGAAAATTTTAAAGGTAAAAAATCTTCCCCAAAACTGAATAAATATGCTTTCTATAATTGTTCATCCAACTCTGTGAAACAAAGACTATTTCAATATTTAGAACATTATTAAAATGTATGTGTCCTTTATTATTGCAAAGAAATGTGATCTCATTTGGATGTCCCTCTTTGTTTGAAGAGGCTTCTCTCTTCATGCTCTTTCTGCAACAGCTTCTACCCTACTGTTTCTATTCCTTAACATTAATATATATATATATATATATATATATATATATATATATATATATATATATATATACTATTTTCTGTCTTTTTAGTTCCCCTTAGCAATCTTTTTCTTTTGTGAGTATCAACCTAAAGACAAACTCAGGGATCAAGAGCCTCCAAGAAATAATGATATTTATTGGGGACTAGCTGAGCATAGCAGTAGGAATGTAGCTGTCACAGTAAAGGATAGCACTGCCCAGAAAGGCTGTGGCAAGGGGAAGTGTGTTTGTTTGTTTTCAGACAGGTTTTTTTCGATGTAACTCAGGCTGGCATCAAACTGATGATCCGCCTGCCTCAGCCTCTCATATGCTGGAACTATACTATCATGCTTGTTCAAGGGGTAATTTTGAAAATAAAAACCAAGAAGGCCTTCATCAGCTAAATTGAAACAGTAGCCACTGGCTATAGTGTGTAATCACCAGAGGGGTCAGCTTGAGACTGAACACTTTCTGCACAGAGGACTCTAGAAGGTTCTCTAGAAGGCTGTGGTGACCGCATGACCTCAGTGCAAGCTTGGTGTTCTGGTAGAGTTTTGTGATAGCTCCCATGAGACAACCATGCACAAGGGCCTTCCTTCCCAACTTCCTGGCTTTTGTCAGAATTGACCCAGAAGTTCATTACGATTGTGACACTTTCCTCTTCCTTTCACAAGGGTAAAGACACAAGCTTCCCTGTCTTCCATTCTTTCCTTTTGCACCACCACATAGAACATGACTCACCATTAGAGGACAGGGCCCCAAAACTTAGGATAACAGCAATTTTGATATTGCTTATGAATCTCTTTATAGCTAGAATGTATTTTGAAACCCTAAGAACAAATTCATTTTGAGTCAATGTCAAATGCTCTATAAATATGAATTAAAGTCTAGATTTTTAGAAAAGATAGAAGCATAATTGTATTGTATAACTGATGATGTATGACTGTAGTATTGATAGAGACAATTTCATTGGGAATAAATTTCTTCCAACAATGTTTTGATTGGCTTTTTATTTAAGTGAGCTGCTGTGTCCTTACACCATTTCTCTCCTCCTCCTCCTCCTCCTTTCTTTTTCTTTCTTTCTTTCCTTCCTTCCTTCTTTCTTCTTCCGCTTCCTCCTCCTCTTCCTCCTCCTCCTCCTCCTCCTCCTTCTTCTTCTTCTTCTTCTTCTTCTTCTTCTTCTTCTTCTTCTTCTTCTTCTTCTTCTTCTTCTTCTTTGTCTCCTTCTTCTTCTGCTTCTGCTTCTGCTTCTTCCCACCCCTCTCTCTCATTTCCTGGTATTTAGTTTAATTTACTTGGACACTGATCTGACCTTTAATATCTTTACATCTTCAAGATATTATTGGCTCAAAATAAATTAGCCACAAGGTACTTCCCTCTAGGGGTGATTTTGCTTGACCTGGAGTTTCCCATTGTCACAGAAGTATTGAAATTCAGTGACCCTCAAGGAAAGGTTCTGGAGCTTTCCTGTGCTTGAAGGAATATTGTTACCTTCTCCCCAAGAGGGTTTGCTCCACTCAGAATGTAATGCTCTGTGGGGTACTGCTAAAAGGGACACGGAGGGCATAGGGTTAAAGTAAGTAGAGACTAGTTGAAGCCCCGATAAGTCTAAGGTTTGCTTATCTCTGAGCTTCCTGGAGACATGGTAGGCGCTTAGCAGGCTCTCCTTCCTTTGATCCTAGACCTCTGAGTCCCTTGGCAGGGAGCCCCATGTTCTCACCCCCACTGTGCCTGGACAATAGAGTCTATGGTGAGAGTTCCTTTGCCCCGCCATTTGATATGGCCCTAAGGTCACGTCCACTTGGGGCTGATCTATGCAAAGCAGACATTCACAGGTCACTGACCACTGCCAATCTCCTTTGCCCATTTCTGCCCCTGCCTTTCCCCTTTTTCTCTATATAACCAATGGTATTGAATCGGAGAGAAGAGAGAAACCTTTCTACTGCACTCTCCTGGGTAATTTTGCCCATCACTCTCCAGAGAAATGAGCTGAACGCTAAAACACAGGGGGCATACACAGCGATGTTCCCCAAAGGAGTATCCTCTGCCATACTCCCAGAGCTGTAACACAGAGAACCGCCCATGAGCAGGGCTCTTCAGGGAGTGTTCTCTGCAACACTCCCATGGGTACTCAGGCCCACTGGCATGCCACCACCCAGAGGTTGCCTGCTTCCTCCCCACCCAGGTGGGCGAACCAGCCGCTGCTGCTGCACCTATTGCCCTGGTGCCAACCAGCAGAATGCCAAACCAAGAATCGAGCCCAGTGGCCAGTGCCTGGCACTGTGGGCAAACGGAGGGAGCCTGGAGTGTCAGCAACCACCAGCAGCTGGACCACTGAGCAAACCACCCCACAGCTGGGCAGCAAACACCGGCACCAGAAGCTGCCAGAATGCTGAAAACAAGAATGTTCATCTCTTCACAGTGACATTAACAATGTGGTAACTTTGATTCATAGGAGAAGAAACTTCTCAAAAATCTATTAGAGTATATGAATTCTCATGTAGGAAATCACTTAGGGATGCTTGAGGATTCAGAGTCCTCAAGTGTCTTTCAGAGAACATGAAGTATTTAATGTTCAAATGGAATTTCTTCTTCACTGGGTTAACTACATAATAACTTTTCTAGGAGTCAATGTTAAGCACATAGAAAGACAGAAAGATGGACAAGAGAGATAGAAGGAGAGAGATAGACACAGACCTCACCCAGAGAGAAGTGCATTCAGCAACAGACAATGGATGGCAAGACTAAGTCTCTTAAGAAAATAGCTTATCAAAAAGAAAAGTGCATCTTGGTGCTTTGGACATAGCACACCAGCCACTCACTACTCATCTAAACCCAGATACACAAAGTGGCACATACTTCTGGAGTTGGTTTACAGCAGCAAGAGTTCCTGGAGTAACTCTCTCTCTCTATCTTCCCCCACTCTCTCATAAATAAATGAAAAAATAATTTAAAAATTTGCATCTTGGGCTAGAGAGATGGCATAGCAGTTAAGGGCACTTGTTGGCAAAGTCTGATGTCCTGAGTCCAATTCCCCAATACTCATGTAAAGACAGATGCACAAAGTGGTGCATGCATCTGAAGTTCAGTTGCAGCAGCAAAAGGCCCTGGTGTACCTGTACTTACTCTCTCTCTCTTTTTCTCATTGCAAATAAATAAATAAATAATGAAGAAGTTAAATAAAACTTTGAATCTTAATACAAAAGACTTTACCCAAGGCCACTGTAGTAGGGAAGAGACGCCAGAATACAATGTAGGGGAGAAGGGATATTTTCTGTCTCTCTTATGATGTCTGCATGAATAAACTATCAAGGGACTAATAAGAGAAAAAGACATTCAACTTTATTTCATGTAAGGAAAGTTACAGAAGACTGGTGATCCATAACACATTGACATCCAGAAACACACTCCACTCTTCATAAGGACAGAGCAAAGGGAACATAGGAAGAAAGGTTTTAAACCTAATTTTTATTGGGAACTTTATCATATGAAAATGGTGCAACCTGGTCATAGTCTCACTAGGCTATCCGCTTTCTCGCCTCTCCTCTGCCCTAATCCACTGCAGGCTCTCCTCAGTCGGGAAACTGGTGATCACTACAGGGTCATGAATTCACCAGTAGGGGGAGGACAGTGCCTCCCTACCCTCTGACTTTTATCTTCTTTCTGCCTTCTTTTTTAAAAAAAAATATTTTATTTATTCATTTTCAAGCAGAGATGAGAGAGAGAGAGACAGTATGTGTGTGTGTGTGAGAGAGAGAGAGAGAGAGAAAGAGAGAGAGAGAGAGAGCACACCAGGGCCACCACCTTGTGGGACTGTCTTATGTGGTTACTGGGGAATTGAACCTGGGGCCTTAGGCACTGGAGGCAAGTGCCTTAACCGCTGAGCCATCTCTCCAGCCCTGCCCTCTCTTCCTGAAGTCTTCCCTGAGCTTTGGGGTTAAGCTCTCAGAAGCCTCATATTTCCTGCTTTGATGAGTTTGGAGTCTCCTTGCAGTCTACCACTATCTCCATGAAGAAGGTTCTCAGGTTAGCAGTGAAAATAGCACTCATATTTAATCTATCTCCTTTGTAATGTATCCTGTGCCATGGCCAATGCAATAGAGATGCCTCAACCAGTACTAGGCTCTCAGTTTTCTCTTCTTGCCTTCTTGTCTTCTTTTTTTGGTGGGTCTTAGGTCTCCTCAGTATCTGCCACCATCTCTGAAAAGCACATTCTCTAACAAAAAGTGACAAATACACACATACATGCACACACACAAGCATGCATGCACGTGCACATATGGCTTTTTATGGCATAATTTTTGTTGTGTAGCAGATTTCCTCCAAATTGAAGAGAGAAAGGAGGCTCAGGGGATTCAGGAAATCAAGTAAGCTTGAAACAAACATCCCTTTCTGGGAGGGTAATGCAGGAAGGAAATTCCAGAGACTCAGGAAATCATCAAGTTTGGAAAAGGGTTGCAAGACCCCTTCCTAAAGTTATATAGGGGAAAGAAAGTACTTGGAACAGAGAGATTCTTCAATGCAGCTGGCTGCACATGGGAGTGGTGCATTGGGCTCAAGACCCTCCAACTGAAATGTGCTCATTCCAGAGGTGCAGTTTTCATGAATCTTCACCTATGCTGAGGTGGGCTTTCTGGGGATTCAGCCATGTTTGAGTTTGAGTCATCTATTGTTCCTATAAGCAAACCCTCACCCTGCACTGTAAGTAATCCCAGTAAACTCATTTGGGTCACCATACTGGTTTTGGTATAATCATCATTTCTGCCCTACCTGGGAAGAAGATATGATGTTGAGTCAACTCCCAGAAAAGTTTTGCCCAAGACACCTTTCTGTTTAGCCAAAAAACAGTGGAAGCTTTCCTCTAGGTTGCATGACTTCCCAAGCCTAGGCTTCTGACTTGGTTCTCAATACCGAACATGAATTTCCTCCCACTGAATGAACCTCATGAACAATTAAAGACTACACTCATAACTTATTAGCCACTGTTGCACCTGGGGGTACATCATGCCTGGCTGGTTGATATTTTAGCTTGAGGGATCCACTGTTTGTTTACACTGTTGAAGAAGTTTATGCCCCAGCAGCTCTATAGCCCTTCCCAGCACTATGACAGCTAGCCAGCAAGGAGCTGCCTTCCACCTTAGTTCCAGCTTGATTTCTCAATGTCCTGTGACTATATAGGCAGAGATTTTTAGGAGAAATGAATGGACAGAATCAGAGATAATGGTGTTTAAGGGTTGCTCTGGACTATGGAGCAGGGATGCAAGTTTGTGTAAGGTGAGGAGCAGAACTGCCGTGAGAACGAAGAATGTCTTACTGGTCAGGTGTTCTGGTGTGTAGTGCCTCAGCAGTGATGTAAGAAGAGCAGACAAAGGGCAGGGCGGTTTCTATGGTGATTCATGTTCCCTACATATGGCAGTTTTAGTGAGGGAGTCCCAGGGAATTTTATTTCCTTTGGAAAAATATCCTTTAGTCCCATAAAGGAACTTTTGGGTCTGCTTCTCCCTGTAACTGGAATTTGTCCGGAAGACACAGGTAGGTTACAGAGACCTCACTTCCAGGCTTATGTAAAGACTTTAATTTAAAGTGATCCACATTTATACTTTGTGGTTTTCTGAGCCCGAATGTCAGTATGAGCTTGGTTCTTGGGGTTTAAGTGTGCAGTGGTGAGTATGGTCATGCATCCTGTAATCACAGCTGAAGCAGGAGGATTTGAAGTTTGAGGTCAGCCTGGGATACAATTCAAGACCAATATAGGATAGATCAGAAAACTATCTCAAACAACGCCAATGAAACAATACAAAACTGCCCACAAACACGGAGAGACACGGGGGGCTGGAAAGAGAGAGTGTGAGAGAGGTAAGAATTGTTTTGGTTGGTATCTTAGTCAGCCATAAGCTGCTGGGATGAATCTCCAACCAGGCAGTTTGGGGAGGAAAATATTTATTGAAGTAACAGATCCAGGGGAAGTTCCAGAATGGCAAAAGAGGCTGGCCCCCTTTCACAGATCCAAGCAGAGAGAGAAACCCATCACCAGTACCGCCAGGCAGCACACTCCAACTAGCTAACAGCAGGAGCTCCAGACTTGAGCTCTGACTGCTCTTTGTGTATGTATAGCTGGAATTTCACATCTACCCCAGAATCATCTTTGGGCTGGAGCTTAGGATCTGGTCTACGTGACACCACCTTCATCCAGAAGGCTGGAGATAACCTTTAAAACATTTTATAATCTATTGGGGGACATTCAATCAAACTACCACAGTTGGGGAGAGTGTCACAGTTCATCTGTGTTTTATTTTACATTTTTAAATCGTAATAAGCATACAGAGATTTAGCTATCATTTATTATTACATTTTCAAACACAATTTGTTTTAGTTGGTTTTCCCATCTCTGATACCACTCCCCCACCCCCAGTGTCCTCCACAACCCTCTGTTTTCTACTTATTTTTAAACACTGGAAAAACTTTTTCTTAAATTAGGAGAAAGATTAATATCATGCAATAGAGATAGAAGTGTTACCTTTCTCGATGATTACATTTTAAAAAAACTGGTTTCTATGTCCTTGAAAACACTCATTTCCCTGGTTTATAAAACTTTTGAAAGGCTGGGGAACCTTGGCATCTACTTCAAAAGAAGATGGAGAATTCACTATTTATGAAGAAAATGCTATAAAGAAAGGAAGATCAGAGAAGTAAAGGCAGGAGAAAGTTTGTTCCACAATTGAGTCAAGCTAAGGAAAAGGCTCTGTTTATCTTGGTTATACATTATGGAGGACATTTTCTACTTGGAAGTCTGTTTTGTGGTAGGATGTCTATCTGCTAGAATTCAGATTTTTAGTATGTAAAGTATACTAAGTTAGCAATGTTGATTAAAATATCTGAGTTACTATATAAGATGGAAGGATTTAAACATAAACCTTAATGTGATATGTAAGAGCCTGTTGTTGGAAACTCATTGCAGACAGCTAACCTTGCTTTTATAGGAACACAATTTTTGGGGGGCACCATTCTGGATAAGATGTCGTAGACTGTATAGATTTCAGGCAGATAATGATTATGACTGTTGAGTTAAGTTATCAGGTCCACTACTGATATATTTGGGATACCTTTGAGAGAAATGGAACATTTTTCAGCCATCAGGTAACCTAATGTTATGGGTTGCAACCTAGAAAGCAGCAGTTTCCCTAACTTTATAAACCCAGGAGAGTGATTTCACTTTAAGAAATCTAGGTCCTTATCTTAGCCAAATGGTTGTAAATTAGGGCTGGCAGTTCATGGGTCAAAAGGGGAGTACATGTGGTGTAGCATGTATGACTGTCTTCACTTAGGAAAGGTATGGGTAGCATTTATGGCTGTCTAAAACCAGGCAGTGTTGACAAAGGCACTACTCAGCTAAGATAAGGATATCCAAAATGTCTGTCTGTCAGAGCAGGGACTAGAAATAATGTTATTTATGATGGAAATGCATTACCTCTCAAGGCTAGTGTCCTGCTGAGTGTTTGTTTTCACCCTCAATCAAATTGGGATTGATAATGTTAAAGGATTCAACTGTTAAGGATTGTTGATTCTTAGGAGATAAGCTCCTGCTGTTGTATGAATGGAAGCCTGTGAAAAAGCAAGAGGAGAGCTGGTCTTCGTTTTCAAGCCATACCATGCTGTGCAGAGGCTTAGGGGAAAGGACCATCAGCTGATTAAGAATTTTTATTTTTGCTTTTCATATTTTTAAACTTTTGCTTTTTGTTTCGATTTTTAATAAAGACTTTCAGACTTATTAATTCTCGGGTGGTCACTTGAGCCTACTTCACTATAACTCAGAAATCAAGGAGCCAAATGTTCAGAAACACCCAAAATTTCCACTGAGTGACCTGTAGTTTTCTGTCTTATGAATTTTGATGAATGAAATCCACAGAACATAGAGGAGGAACTTAGAAAAGAAAGATTTTATTACAGAGCTTAAGAGAGGGAAGGAAAGAAGGCAGAGCTCCTGCTGTCAAGCAGCAAGAGGTTTCTGGAAATGGAAAAGCGAGCCTGGTGTCTGGGCTCTTTTATGGGAATTTACTGAATGGTGCTGAGCTACTCAGTCCCTTGTGGCCTTTTATGGCTGCAGTAAATGCTTGTCCTCAGCCATTCTAGCTGCTGAGTTGGTGATTCCTTTCACCTGTGTTTCTCTTGAAAACAAACATGCACTTAACTATACTTATTTATATATTCAAATATGCTTAAATGTATGCCATATAAAATAAGTGACAACGAAATTTGAAACTATAACTTACTATAATGTATATGTGTACGTCTATGATTCCGATCTTTAGGATTGAGTAGAAAACATTACCATATCTGAAAGAAGATTGAACTAGCCAGCTAGATTCTGGAATCCAGACCATAAGGAAACTTAAAGGAAGTGGTATTTGTGGTGATTTTCCTGTGAACTGTGCTGTCTTAGGACTCTACTCTTACTTGCTTAGTCAGCAGGTAACTCTGAAGTGAGTGCGATAACTCTCATTCAAATTATAGGGGAACACGGACTATTTTTGGTCTTTAAAATATTTTTTTAAATTACTATAAAATAATACATTTTATTATGATGTTTCAATAATATGAGTCTTTATATTTTATTCTTGTCCAGCCCATGTCTTGTCCCTGACTGCTTTCTCCTACCTCCCCTGCCTCCCTCTGACTATCTCTCTTGCTTCCCCTGAATGGTTCCTTAATTTGCTTTCATATCACTGTTGCTGGTATTCCACTATAAAAGCATTTTTAAATTCTTCCTCCCTCTTTTCTTAAGAACTTCTCCTCCCCCATTTATGGCCCTCATTTTATTTTCATAATCTTTACACACACACATATTAATTTAAATCTCCAATCCTCATGGAAGAAAAAAAATGATGCAATATTTGTCTTTCTTTTTCTGGTTTGTTTTAATTAAATAATGACCTCTAATTCCATTCATTTCCAGTAAATAACATAATTTTATTTTTCTTTAGTTCTGAATAAAATTCCAATGTGTATATGTACCACCTTTTATTTATCTGTTTACCTTTTGATGGACATCTTAGACTGTTTGCTTTTCCTGTCTATTATGAGTAGTAAAATAATATAGATGTGCAATTATATTTCATTGACTAAGAATCCCTCAAGAATATACCTAAAAGTGCTATAGAAGGGTCATATGGTAGTTCTATTTTCAATTATTTTGTATCTCCACACTGACCTCCATGGTGGCTAAAACCAGTGAGACTCCCCTCAGCTGTGGTCAAAGGGAACCCAGAAGCTTGTTGTCAATTAATAACATCAGCTAGCTGTGTACTGACAGAGCTTTAGGTCTACCCCAAGACTCTAATGCCACAATTCCTCCTTTTTTTCTGGGGGGGGGGGGTGTTTGATTGCTGGAAGTTTGTCCAAGCTCAAACGAGTGAGAAATCTAATTGTTTATAAAATCTTCCCCACAAACAAGAACCCCTCTAGTTTTATAGCCCTAACCACAGGAAAAACCACAGCCACTTAATCCTTCCTTCTCTGAAGCTCAACCATACCAGCTCTATTTTCATAAGTCCCATTATTTGATAAGTAAGTGTGCTATGCCCTCTTTGTGATGTATGCTGCTAAGATAAGATCTAATGCTGTTTAGATGTCATGCTCTCTTCTTCATGTATGCTGTCATCAGACTTTTTCCCATGTGTGCTTTTGTTTGGGAGACACACAGGGCAACTACACAATTACGACTATGCAAAACGAGAAGGAAGGCCTCTATGAACACACTTGACCACCTCGTACTTCCAGCCATAGCATTGCACATGCCTGCAGAAACATGGCTAAGGGCCATAAATAGAACTCCAGCAGAAAAAGTGATAGCAAAACTCATTTTACAGAGAACTTACTTAAGTAGAAATTTCATTGATTCTGTTAAGATTTCTTTTGTGTGTGCATGCATGTATGTGTGCTTATGTATGTGGGTGCATGTGGGTGCATGTGTGTGTGTGTGTGCATGTTCATGTGGAAGCCAGAGGACTACTTAGATTGTCATTCCATCCATAACATCCACCTCCTTTGGGACAGAGTCTCTCAAGTGGCTTGGAGTGTACCAGTTAGGTTAGTCTGGCTAGCTACCGATTGAGCCCTAGGACTCCACCACCATGCCTGGCATTTTTTTTTCTTAACCTGAGTTCTGGAGATCAAACGTTGGTTCTCATTTTTACACAGCAAGCACTTTAATGACTGAGCTACTCCGCTAGTCCCATGACATTTTGGATGTTAATTGATACATCATATTTGAATTTGGGATCATATTTCTTTCCATGTGCATTTGGTTATTACAAATACAAAGTATAGCCTTTGTGAGATAATATGATTCACAGTAAGCTCTTTTATAATAAAACTGTGGTATGAGGCATATTTCTTCCTCTCTGATCTTATAAATACAGTGGCTTCCTACCATAGTGGGCCTGGTGCTGGAGTAAAAGATAAATGTTATGTTGCCATAGGAAAGTCAGAACAGCCCATGCATCCACTGAAAGATTTAGTCACAGAATGGTCCCTCTGGGTAGACAGCATCTGTTTGATGTAGCTTCCTTTTTCTGATCACCGAACTGATTTTCCTCTGAGGAAGCTATTTCATATGTTTCAACAGAGCTGAATCCTATAACTTCATGAAATTTGTCCCAGACACAAAAGTGGTCATGAAGCCCAGCATTGCACTTTGAATATATTTTGTCTCCTGAACCTAATGCTAGGCCAAGGTCTTGATCCAGGCCAAGTAGGCTCCTCAGGAACTGTTCCTGCACCTTGAATCTTGCATATTGGGTGGGCTAAGCCCAAAGTGCTCTCATGAACGATTACATGTATCTCCTTGTGGCATAGCAGTTTCTTCCAAATGAAAACATTTCACGCTGGAAGGAGGTTCATTAGGAAGTTCAACATTAAACATAGGGAGCTTATGACTCAGGAAGTTTCACAGTTTGTTAAGGCTCATGAAGTAAACATCTCACAAGTCACAGGAAGTTCCTGACACTTCCACAATCCCCAAGATCCTTCCCAGGGTCCTGTAGGGAGCAAGAACTGCTTAAGAGAAGATTCTATGATCAGTCAATCTGCCTGCAAGTCCTCTGACAGAGCTCCAGAGACAGCGTCTTGTGAGCATCCCCTATACCAGGGGTGCTGTTCAGTGATGCGGCTGACTTTGAGACATCCATGTTCTGTAAGCAACCTCAGTGAATGAATGGCTTTGCCAAGGCGGATGTTTGATGGAATTGTTTCTTTGCTGTTGTTGGTGTTCTATCAAGGGTGAGTATAATGTGTGGCCTCTGGTGCTGTCAAGCCATCTAGAGGTTCTGCTTCTTTCTTTATGCTGAGCAAAGGATTGAACACTCCAAGACAGACAGAAACTCGGATACACTGAGAAAGCAAAGGTAACTGGTTTTCTTAAAAGAAAGAGCTCCCATTGAGATGGGAGCGGGTCCCAGAGCTGGGGATCTGTCTAAGCAGGCTCCAGGGCTGGGGATTTTTTAGAGTAGACTACTTTCCTCTTCCCTCCCATTATGGTCCGGTTCTTACCATCGGTTCCTTGTAAATGAATTAACAAACAGACCTTGGATTGATGCCAGGAGGTCTGCCTGGAGATTTCAAACACCCAGAGGTTGCATATGGACCCACAATCTTGAACAGTCTGCCCAGATATACACATAGCCTACAACCTTGATAAACAAACTGCAGCTTGCTGGTCCTAGTTTATCTGAAAACACAGTTTGCATGTCCCACCCAGGTTCTCACTGATCCCTTCCTCATTCTCCCATTAGTACAGCTTGACCCTCCACCCGAAAACCTTAAAAAGCCTCATTCAAGTCTTGCTGGAACCTGAGACTCCTCCTCAGGCTCAGAATAAAGAATTTATTGAGATTTCTATCTGTTTAGTTCATGGAAGGGCAGTTCTCAGAGAGTGGGGCTTTTACCTTGACCCTTGAGTAATGGATTGCGGAAGGACATGGTAGGAGGGACAGCGGTCTCTGCAAGGTGATAGAAGTACTGGGAAGAGTAACAATGTCGACAGAGATGCAAAGCAGTGGTCACCACAGGCATTAGAATGAGCAGCAGAGTATCCCTAGAGTGTGTGTTAGCTAAGACAAACCCATCCAGGCGGGTGACTGTCTGTTAGCAGGACATACTTACACATGCATGTCTACAGCCTAGCATCCCTGGCTGTGTAGAGGTGGGGGTGGGCTCTCTTTGGTTTGCTGGGAAAACTAGAATTGTGTAGAGGCCTTCCTCTGGGCTCTTTCTGATTGGTTAGTAACCAGCTCACCTGCAGGCTGGGTCTGTTCTCAACTCCACGTCTTATTTTACAGAGGGAAAAAATGGCACTGAGTTAAGAATCATTTGGATAGTAAGAAAAATTTGATGTAGTTTTAAGAGTTTAACTTATTAGAATATGTGCAAGGGTACTCATCTTGGGAAATTATTGGGGAGATACTTGGAATAAAATATTCACTTCAAAGGTAATGTGGGTTTCATGTCCCGTGGGTTTAGACTTCAGATCCTTTCTGTTTATTAATTTGGGGCCTTGTTCTTTGTGGATTTGTGTTAGTCCTAAAGATTTTCCTTTTTAGCTGTGCAGTTAACTGTTAGTTCTCAAAGTCCAGAAAAAAACTTAGGTTTTAAGCTGAGTTATTTAGAACTTATTGAGTGATATCTCTACAACTTGCTGGAAGTTCTGGAGGTTGCCCTTATTTTTGCAGCTGAAGACTCTTCCTATAAACTTAGAATTTTGCACTTAATTCATAACAAATTGATTTCATTCATAATTACTAAACCACAAGTTGGACATAATGATAGCAAGAATATATAAACCAGTTATGGGGGTGCAAATCTTTAATCCCAGCACTCGGGAGGCAGAGGTAGGAGGATGGCCATGAGTTTGAAGCTTGAGCCTGAGCCTACAAGATGAATTCCAGGTCAGCTAGAGCAAGACCCTACCTAGAAAAACAAAAACAAATACACATACACACATTCATAGTATTGGATCAGTCTGTCTAAACCTAATTCTAAGAATGTGGTTACATTAAAAACTGAGTAAAACACTACCAAAAGAGGGAATTACAGACTATAATGACAAAAACTGATATGTACATTAAACTCTATTTTATACATGGGCTTATGAGCTGATGTTTTTGAGAGTCAAACTATTAAATGTTAAATTAAGAGGTTAATTCTCTGGTATAAAATCTATTTGTACAGTTGATCTTTATTATATGTTACACTCTAAAGTATGCTTAAAAGTAGCTCATGTATTATTACATAAGTAGAGGAATGAAATATACGTGAGATAACAGAATAGTAATTTAACTTACTGTACCTACCATAAAGTTTAAGTAGTAGAAATTTACCACTAATTTTATACTACCAGTAAATTCTGAATTTTTGTGTTTAGATTTTTTTTACTTTTTATTATCATTTTACTTTATGAGCACCCAAAATTAAAAATAACAAATCTAGCCTTTGTCTACTGATTAAAAATATATTACTTTCAAAAATGAAGTGTTTGTCCATGTGTGATGAAGTTGGGCCTGGACCAATAGCATAATGTTGATTAGTATCTTTCTCTAATCCAGTGTCATATTCAGGGAATTTTTCTGCAGTCCTGGTATTTTACTGGTAGAATTCTCAGTGTTCCCTTTCATTTCACCAAGTTTCTTCTCTAAGGACAATTCAGTGTGGAAATTTTAGTAACCTTACAGTTTTTATTTTTAATCTAACCTTATCACAGTGCTTAATTTCTCTGTAAAGAGACTTTTCTTATGGCATAAGAACAAAAATACTTCTTAATGTGGAAAACAGTTTATTAACACAAAATTTTTAAATCTTTCTCAGATAGTGAACAAGGGGCTGTATTATCCTGAGGGAGTTCTTGCAAACATATGCTTAGATTAACCTCTAGTTCCAGGCATAAATTCCTGTTGGGGGGTGTCTCCTAATAAGTCTTTTGGGTCATATATCAAATAAGGTGTGAAACAAATCATTCCCAAGTTTAGGAGTTTAAAACAATCCCATTTGTTGATCTCAGTATTCTGCAGGTCAGAAGTCTCAGGTAGGCTCAGCAGTGTGATATTACTTGGGTGAACTTTGACCTCAGCGGGGATTGGCTGTTTGAGATCAGCCTTGCATGGGACTGCTCATCTCTGCTCCCCTTGGGCTGTCATCACCCTCTTGCTACTGTGGGCTGGGTCAGATGGCAGAGAGGCAAGTCTCCAGGAGAGAGCAGAAGGGAAGCAATGCTCTTGAACCAGAGGCTCTCCACTGGCATTAGAGCTGCTACTGAAGCTATGGATCAAAACAAGTTGTGAGGCCCTCCTGGATTCCAAGAGGAGAGACAGGAGGACAGCTTTTTCTTGCTACAGTGCAGTTACATTGCAAAGGACATTCATTCATGCACAGGCAGTCAAGGACTGCAGCTAGTCTGACATTCTCTCACAGGCAATATATCTCACTTCTCAGCATGGATCTGTATTTGGAGCTGGTTCCTTGTTGCTCCAAGCTTTAAAAATTATTATTTATTATTATTATTATATTGTTATGTTTTGTGTTTCAAGGTAGGGTCTCACTCTAGCTCAGGCTGACCTAGAATTCACTATGTAGTATCAGGGTGGCCTCAAACTCAGGGTGACCCTCCTACCTCTGCCTCCCAAGCACTGTGATTAAAGGCATGTACCACCATGTCTGGTCCAAGCTATTTTTTATTTAATATTTTAGCATACACACATACGTACAGACAGATAATTAGACCTCATCATGGTAGTTTTTCATACAATATTTTGTTTCCCACCCACTTTCTTTTCTCTCCCTGTTCCTCTTTGTAAGCTTTGTCCACCATAACCTTTCTTCCCTTTTTATGTCACATGTGACCTTTTGTCTTTCTTCCCACCTCTTCTCCTCTCATGGTTTCCTATCTAGTTAATGGAATTTGCAGACAGTTATCAAGAGAAGAAACACAAATGGCCAAGATATATATATATATATATATATATATATATATATATATATATATATATATATATATATATATATATTTGGCCTCCTTAGCCATCAAGGAAATGTGAATTAAAACCACTTTGGACTCCATCTTATCCCAGGCAGAATGGCTATCATCAAGAAAATAAATGTCAACAAAGGCTGGGAAGAGTGTGGGGAATGGGAACTCCTTCCCTCTTGGTAGGAGTGTAAACTGGTGCAGCCAGGATGGAAATTAGTGTGGAGATTTCTCACAAAGCTGAAAATTAAAGTATGATAAGACACAGCTATACCACTCCTGGGCCCATATCCAAAGGACTTAGGTTTTTTTTATATTTATTTTGAAGCAAAGGAAGATCTAGTCAGAGGTGTTGGGACTGTAGAAAGAATGGTTGAGCTGCCATTTTCTCTGTTGATAGCTTAACTAACTACTCAATACCTAAATGCTAACAGGACTTCAATTTCCTCAAAGTTACCTTTCCTTGAGAAGCCTGACATTCTTGTGTTGTGACTTTTCTGTTTTCTGTTTTCACTAATGTGTTTGCACAGAGACTCACCATTTGAAAATGCTTGCTTGCATTTGGTTGCCAAGTGAAATATTTATTTTTATTTTAGAGATAGGGCCTTGCCTTGTTGTCTGGGATCAAGAAATTCTCCTGCCTCAGTAGCTAGGGCTAGAGGTATGTGCCACCATGCTCAGCTCCTGATTTTAAATTAATCTTCCTTATTCTATTCCAGACTGATGTATGAGATATTTACTTGTTCTGATAATAGCTGTCACAATACCATGTTTTCACTACTCTTCCTGGGACTTTATTTTCTAAAATAGTTACTTTACATTCAAAACCTGCATTTCTTGGGTTCAGTTCCTGACAACATAATACGTCTTTGTCCCAAGCTCTTTGCTCTGTGCACTGAGACCAGCTATTGTTTGTGTGCAGGGGTGCTTAAATTGCCTCTTGTTTACCCTTCTGATCCGACATCAATCAGGCTGTCTGTATAGACGTTCACATTTACATAACTAATAGCAATCCTTCTTGATGTCATTTCAGTTTGTACTATGACCAGAGATCTCATTTACACTCTGGTGACCTTCCAAATCCCACTTCTGCTAATTTGATCCGTAGGTCCTTCAACTTGAAGCTTTCAAGTTGAAGATTCTTGCCCGTTCAGAGAAATGTTCTCAAGATCCTTGTCTTCCCCATTTTTTGCTTCATTACCGACGCTGTTCATTTAATATCTTATCGATTTAACAGTGTTTGTTCTGGTACTTTAACATCCTTGAGGCCTCATTTCTCTTTGCTGCGAAGCTATGAAAACTCATGCTGTTTGTGTTAGGTGACTCTGGTGTTGGCCCAAGAGGGTGCTGGTGCCCACACTGTGCCACCAAATTGTCTGTCCCGATAGAGCTGATTGATGGAGGTAAATTTCCATTACTGGTGATGAAATAAATTGAATTGCTTATTTTTTTAAAAAAAAATAATTAATTGAATTAAAAGGTCACCTGAATTTATTGATGGACTATTCTGTTTATGGCTTTGGATTGAAAAAGTCTGCTTTACCATTTTGTCAATAATAATCAGAAAATCTAGGTGATAGTGGTTAAAGGAATGAGCTGATCTTAGTTAACCTTTAAAAGGTCATGGCTTTCTCTGATCAGTATGGCTTTTGAGGGAAAGTTATATTCTCTATGCCACGTTGAGTTCTTATCTAGGACAACTGTCACAGAGATAGGTTTATAAGAAAAACAGTTTATCCACAGATATATCTCATGTATACATAGAAAATGCATAGGACAAAACAACAAAAATCTCTGTGAGGTGGCTTAGAATTCAAACTTCAGTACCATTTTCAGCTAAAGGCAACAGAGGAAAGGTTTGGGGAGGCCAGGTATGAAGGTGTTGCTACAGAAAGATCAATGCATTGATCAGGCTTCCATTACTGTAAATAAAACCCAAGGCAACCGCTGTATGATGGGAATTGGTTTGTTTCATCTCACAGTTAGAAAGCTTCACTTCATGATTGGGGAGCTCTGTTAATTTTGGGTCCTTAGCAGACAACACATCATCATGGGAACACACAGGAGCAGAAGCCCCATCATCTATGGCCAGGGGTGAAAGGCAGGAGGATGGAGGGGGCTGGATCCAATATCTCTTGGATGGCCCAAGGCGGCATGGCCTTCTGAAGAGAAGCTCTCCCACTAGACCTTACCTCTTAATGTTACCACTGAAGGAGGCATGGGAAAAGCTAATGTCTTTTAGGCAGTTTTAGTTAGGAACAGGAGCCTAAAGAGAGAACCAGAAGATGTCACCCTGCCTTGGCTCCTCCAATTTCATCCACAGTAGATGCAGAGCCTCCTGCTGCCTCCACTACCTAGGTGGGCTAAACGTTGGTTCAGCTTCCTCAATCCAGGAACCAATTAAGATCTTCCCTTTACATACCTGAGTCTGATGACAAAATCCATTTTTAATTGACTATAAAGGCTTGCCCATGCTGATCTCTTCTCTGTGACCTTGGCTGGATATATATATATATATATATATATATATATATATATATATATATATATATATTCTGTCTACCTTCTGTGTCTTGCTTGCTTTGGGTACCTTCTCACTTTGATTATATAGATGATTTTTCTATGATCTCTGAGTCTAACATGAGTGTAAAGTGTAAACTCTGGATCTACCACATGGGTATTTCCTCTTAACTCTGCGTCTGCTATGTGTGCAATTTCTCTAAGCTCTACCATGGATGTACTAATGCTCTTGACTCTATTCGCTACTCATTTCCCATCTAACTTTCCCAGTCCCTGCTTTGGTTCTTTCCCTCTGCTTTTCTTCCTTAAACCATCAGCACTTCCTCTTACCTTTCTTCATGTAGGGCTCAGGGTAGATGTGCTCAGGCTTTGCTTCACACACCAGAGCATGATTCTTCTCAATCCTTTTTTCATGGGCTTCTAGATTCTGTCTTCCACGAGTGTGTCAAACTGCTCCAGCCTTATCCTAGGTACCAATTTCCCCGAAATAAACCTCACAAATTATGCTTTGAATAGCTAAATAAATTCAATAATTCTTAAGTTATCCTTCTCAAGTCCATTTTTACAAATTATTTATTCATATTAGGAGAAGGACCCAAAAATTGGGGCTCACAAATTTTGGAAATCCCTCCCAAAACCCAAAATCCCACATCACTACTTCACAGGATTATGACCAAGGTTTTACCACATGGTCCTTCTGGAGTGGCAAGTACTTATCCAAGTCAGTATCGATATTTATTGTGCAGCTTTAAGTTTGGTTTCTCCACAGATAAGAGTTTTCTGTGGTTTAATCCTTCCCTTTCTTTATCAGAAAGGGAGACACACACAGATGGAGATTTCCTCAACAGATTTAAGATTTTCTCACAAAAGGGAAAGTTTAACTCTGTTTTTTTGTGTGTCTGTTGTTCCTCAAAACTATCAGTTCAAAATAATCCTTATACCAAAGAGGGGTTGTTATGGGATGGAGAACTAACAATGTCTCTCTGGGATCTTGGAGAATTTCAAGTCCCTGTCTATTAGCAAAGAACTGAATAGTGTAGACATGTGGAAGAATCAATTAATTATGAAAATGTTAATTTAAGAGAGAGTAGAAATATGACAGAGTTGGAATAAAGCAGTCTGAGAGGGACCTGATGCACAGCTGGAAGGAGTTTTGAAAGGGAAAAACATGGAGGGGAATATCCATGTAGCAACTTGGATCTGTTCTTTTTATAAATCAGGCATCCAGTTGTGATGCAGCTCATTGCCAAGTTTAAATGTACATGAATGAAGGACCTTGATTGTTTGGTGGGACCAGGAGGTGAGAGCAGACTCAGAAAGAATCCACAAACAACGAGTGTAAAGTCCACAATAAGTCAAGTAGACAGAATCAGACAGCTGTTCCTTGTAGCCATCTTGACAGTCACACTAGAGGCTCAGCCTGACATGGTGGCCTCCTTGTTCTTTTGGGCCTGTGTCCCCAGCAAAAGAAAATGACCTTGCTCCTAAGTCTGTCAACACATTTAGTGATGGCATATTATAGTATCTTCTCTTACACGTTTTTACACTCCCTTGAACTGTGCCTGCCATTTAAGCACAGAGTGTTTGAGTGAAAACCCAGATTCTGTCTCCTATCACTGTCATTTAGTGAGGGTCGGTTTATTCTTTTATAGACATTAAGCAACTTCCATGCATAAAGCCATAAACTGTATAAGTAATGGGCTAGGAGCTCCACCTGGTAGAGAAGAAGTAATCACTGCCAGCCGTCTGTCCCATTTCACAATAGAAAGTGGACACTTTGGAGAAGCTTTTTATCCTGATCCTCCAAAGGTGTCTTCATTGCTCCTTGGCTTTTCTTGTTTTTTTTTTTCCCAGGCATTTGAGGTTTTGCTCTTCTGGCCACCTTATTTTTCACTTTCACTGGAGGAAACATTACATAAAGTCCCAAAGTTCCGCTTTTTGAAATATGTGAAGAGCAGAGTTCGTAGGAAGAACGCTGAAAGCTAAGCAAATGATTTCCACTTTGGGTTGCGGTATGAGACTTAGGGTGTTGGTATCAGGACTGTTTGGAGGACTTAAAACTCTCATGTCATGAGAGAAGATGGGTGTATATATGCATGAGCTGAGAGCAGGTGTGTATACTCAGGATCTCTGAGAGAAGCCTGCTCCTACTATGCAAATTAAAGGAAGGAAATTTTTCCCTAAATCCTCTGACGGCTTGCTAAATGAGTCTATGAAACAAGCTAGCATCAGATAGATTAACAAGAGAAAATAAATTCAAATTTACTCTGTGTACAGGGCCCTTACAGGAAAGCAAAGGGAATGTCCAATATCCAGAGAGAGGTAGAAGCTATAAACCCTCTTCAGAATATACAGACTACAAGGAAAATTGGTAACTTAAGAGTGAGTAAATAATTTTAGGGGAAGAGTAAATAAGGTCTGTCTGAGCATAACATCAACTTTGACCCTCCTTTATGTGATGATAGTTTCCTGGCCGAGGATTCCTGACTGTGGAGGTCTTTTGGAGGGTACAATCTATCGTTCTTCCTGCAGATGAAGGGAGCTCAGAGAAAGCCCCTGACAATGTCTGCTTTTCCCATGACCTTTCAGATTGAAGTAGCCTGTATATCAAAGCCACATGTTTTGTAGTGACATTCTCTAAAATACTCCCAAGAAAGACATAATTGGGGGAAATAAATGTTGAAATAGATAGGAGACAAAAATCTCTCATTTTGATAGAATATTTATATTAAGAATTCGCTGGCCATCATGCATTAGAGAGATGACAGGGTGGTAGAACTGGTATAAAACCAAGATTTATAAGAAAATAGACTATCAACCAGCCACTGAAAACAAACAAGCTTCATCTGTTTGGTGTGATTTAGATTCAGTATCTGTAAAACCAGGGTGCTAGTTTGTGAACCAGGAGCTGTTTTACTTGCTGACTTTCCATGATTGTACTGTGAACATAGGAATGTCACCACAGAAAACACTTCTGGACAGGTTGTGAAACAATTTTGGAACCCACTGAATATCACTTCTGGCAGAAATCAGGATGACTGTTAAAAAAAAAAAAAGACATTTAGCCAAATTCCTGGGGCATCTGAACCACTGCCTGGCAGAAAGCTAGGCCTTCTTCCAGAACTGCTAAGTGGTACCTTTGTGACCTGACTGTGTTAATTATGAGTTGGGCACTTCGGGAGGTACATTAGCTCATTGATACCTCTGGACTGAGGACAGTCCTGTTTTGTGGGAATAAGTGAACATGGAAAAGAAATGGGTTATTGAGTTCATAAATAGTGGAAGTATCTTTGTATGCCACACGAGTGTGATAGTCATCCAAATGAAAACGCATCCCTGAAATGTAAGTGTGCATAGAATAGGTACAGGAAGAATTTCAGCTACATACACAATGTATTAGATACTATGCCAGCTTCATACCCTCATCCTGAAGGAGCTTGATGATAAATCCTACTTTCTAGGGCACAGAGCAAAATAACCTGACGCCCTGTGCATGTCTTCTAGAAGTTTATTTAATTTGTTAGCATGAGTGTGACTTCAAATTTCTTTTCAGATTCCACGTGCACCAAGAAAGACCTTTCATATTAATAAATTGTGCTTCTGATAATGCTTACATTAACTTAAAAAATATAAAACAGCCAGGAGTTTGGGAGATGCCTCAATGGCTATAGATGCATGCTATACAAGCTGCTGATCAGAGGTCATATACACAGCACCCACTTAAAACTGGGAGCAAATGGACACACGCATTGGTAATCCCAATTTATCTCTAGCAATAGGAAGTAGAGTTGGGAAAATCCGTAGGCTCATGGGCCAGCTAGACTGTAACTTTCCAGTAGTAAAAATTAGCAACACAAGAGATATTATCTCAAACCAGGGGGAAGAAGAAAACTAACATTTGGAAGATGTCCTGGTCTATATACCTGTGTGATGGCATGAATGTGCATACACACACAATTAAAATAAATATTAAAATAAAAAGTAGAAGAATCAAGTTACACTGACCAATGGCTTGAGAATGCAGAATACACTGCTGTATGGCACAGACAAGTAAGACAAGAAGTGCCCATCTGTGCAATAGTGATGCTCAACCTAGCTGGGTAATCAACAGCTGGCTAATTGGCTATGAGATCTGCTCAGTGGCAGGGAACCCTTGACTGGCATGGGGACCCAAGGCAACCTTGAATGGGGACCAAGAACCAGATTTCCAAGGGGAAGTCCTCACCAACCATAGGTCTTCAGAAAGGCTACTCCCTATAAAATCTCAACAAACTAGCAATATTTATCTCAATTAACCACAAAGATCTCACACTCTGTTTGAGATTCTGTTTGTATTTTTCACAAAGCAATGAGAACTGTGGACAATTGAACTCCACCAAGTAAGTGGACCTGAGTTGATGGGGGCACCCAAGTAGGAGATTAACCACCTCAAACTCACCATCTAGAGTTCTAACACAACCTCTAAGGAAGTGGGATGATGAGCAGAAGAGCTATTCCCACAGCAAGGCAGATACCCTATGGAAGGATAACAGAGATAGTATACCAAGAGTGCCCCAAACAGTCCAAAACAAAAATCCACAATACATTCAAGAGTTTATTAAAGTTTATTCTCCAGCTGCCAAGCTGGAGGGGGTGACACGTTGGTTTGATCCTAGCAGTCCAACCCTCAAGTGTTTCTTTGGTGGGTCTGGAATTCCTGCTGTATGTTTACAAAGAGCAGTCTGAGCCTAAGCCTGGTGTTCCTGCTTTTTACCTGTTTGAGTGCTTTTGGAGTTGCTGGTGATGGGTTTCTCTCTCTACTTGGACCTGTGAAAAGAGGCCAGTCTCTTTTGCCAATATGGAACTTCCCTGGATCTGTAACTTCAATAAAACCTTTCCTCCCATAACTGTATCTGGTTTGGAGGTTCATCCCAGCATCATGTACTGGCTGACTACAACACCCAGGCTGATGTGGAATTCACTATCTTGTCTCAGGGTGGCCTCAAACTCACAGCCTACCTCTGCCTCCCAAGTGCTGGGATTAAAGGTGTGTGCCACCATACCCAGCCTCATGATCCCCTTTCTAGTTTCACCACTTTTGCTCTCTCTGTCTCTCTCTCTATCTCATATACACACACACAGACACACACACACGTGCATACATATAAATGATTTTAAATCTATGTTCTATATACAAAATATGCAATGTTCGTCTTTCTCTTGTATTTCTATATTGGATGTAGACTTAAACAGTTTATATGTATGTGTCTATACATGTATTTAAATGTAAATCCATATGTTTGTATGTACACATATATATGGACAGAGAGAGCAAGAGCGAGAGCAAGAGTAGGAGAGAGATTAACACATAATACACAATCATGAAAGATTGATGTGTACAGAATCTTCAAGTTTGGTAAATATAGTTGCAGTCAAATCCCATGGCAATTTGTTGGTAGAATTTTTCTTGTTCAAGGAAAGTAATTTTTCTATTAATGCCTTCAACAAATTGGATGAGGTTCACCCACATTTAGAGATAATCTGGTTTACTCAAAGTTTATCATAAGTGTAACTGTGCCTCTTTTCTGCAAAAAAAGACTCCCATAGATATCTAGAATAATGTTTGACCAAATATCTGGACAATGCTACCCAACCAAGTTGACACATAGAATGAATCCTCACACTCATGAATGGATATGACTTAACAGTGTGTCTCATACAATGATGATTCATAAACCATTAGCCAACATCATTTTACTCACAATATACAATTCAGTTGTTTTTTTTTTTCCTCAGCTTCATTGTCTAGGACTATTAGTAGAATCATAGCAAAAATATATAACTTAAATTAGAATTTTTGAGTTGCTTGCTCTCATAGATTTGAAATGAGATTTTTATATAATGTATCTGGAGAGTTGCAGCAGACAGCCAAGATGAATTGGAGTTGGGAATCTCGTCCACTTTTCTGCTACTAACTGCCATTTCTGAAAGGTTTTTAGATGTCACTTGACATTAGTTATCTCCTCAGCTTGCCATACTGCTCAGTTTTTGAATGGGTTCACCAAATGGGTCAAAAGGCCAGTTTTTCTAAAAGCTTGGTTACATTTAGTAAAAGTAAATGAAAATTAAGATAACTGGACAAACTGATGATAAAATCTCAGCTAAAATTTCTGGAAGTAACCATGATAATATATAATTTTATTTATGCATTTTAAATCTAAGTTGAGTCAGACCCAAACCAGCCAAAATAATCATTAATTATTATTTACCTGGTATTGTCAACTTTTTGAAAACAGCATTCAGTAACCTGTCTGATACATTAAATCCCTTAATTAGGTACATATTTAGAAGGCAGTTGCTGAAAAGAAGAATAAATGAAGGGCTTAATCTTTTGGCCATTATGTATGCATACTAAGGCACTTCTAGCCCTGTCTAGCTAATTGTATTTATAAGTCACATTCAACATTTTTTGTGGTTTTAGCTTGACAAGATCTAAAATCACTTCATTCAAAAGAAACTATCAGAATGCTTTTTTTTAAAGTTTTATTTTATTTTATTTATTCATTTTCAAGCAGAGAGCGCCAGGGGCACCATCTTGGGTCTGGCTTATGTGGGGAATTGAACCAGAGGTCTTAGGCACAGGAGGCAAGTGCCTTAGCCATCT
The DNA here is from genome assembly GCA_004024765.1 of Zapus hudsonius. Classification (NCBI taxonomy): domain Eukaryota; kingdom Metazoa; phylum Chordata; class Mammalia; order Rodentia; family Dipodidae; genus Zapus; species Zapus hudsonius. The sequence goes on along the minus strand of PVHP010001912.1, from coordinate 45,161 downwards.
CTCCAGCCTTCAGAATGTTTTTTTACAAATATATATTGGTGTGTATACAGATGGCATGAAGGGAACACATATCAGACTGGTATATATTATGTGGATAATAGTTTACATATGTAGATGATGATCTTCAGTATGAACAAACAATCCCAAGCTTAAATTCAATCCTTGAACGGAATACAAAGGAGGTTAGGGCATAGATACTGAATAGCTCCTGAAATTTACAGAGTAATCACAAAGTCATTCATTTACATAAAGGACAAATTCTTAATTGTAGCTTTCTTAAATATTTCAGGAAAAAAAAAACCAGATATGAGACTCCTACCAACATGTTCTTCGACCTGCCCTCGTGAGTGATCTGGCTGGGCCTGATGGAAGCCCACCTAGCTATTAACAAAGATCCCAGAGATATGGGGACACTTACACTATATCCAGTTACTAGAAATAGAGTTAGCCAGAGGAGACTGTTGGGGTCAATAACTCAAAGAAACCTCCTGGTGGAGTGATCAGGCTAAATGACTAAATGATTTGTACGTAATTTAAAAGTGAGAGACATATTGACAAAAACAGCTCAGTGACATTACACAGAATAATTGGAAATTGCTTAAGAGTCCTAGAGCTCAATTTGGGGAAATAATGTATTGGGCTTGGGATAGATTGCCAGGGCTAAATGAGCAATGCTAGGTCAAACACAATGGGATCCTAATCTTAGTTTAATTTATAATTAAATATTTGAAGAATTTCAGGGCATAATTAGGTTAGTGAAACATCGGTTTCACTAACATATATTTCAGAGAAATAGTGAATTTTCAGAGATTTTTTTTTCTATTCCAATGGCAGACAAACTAGTATATTTGAGTTAAAATAATAATGATAGTAGTTTGTTTATGGTTTAAATTATGACAGCACTTTCACATTTTAAGAATACAAATTCTTTTAAAAAAATAATAATTTAATTGAAAGATATGTTTCAAAATTCCTTCAGGTATCTTTCCTTCTGGTTCATTCTGAGAAATTTTTACTGGACTTTGAAATCATAAATTTATGCTTGGAATACATGTATGCAAAACTATAATAGATATCTGTATCAGTTACTGTCCCAATAAGAGGGAATTAAGGGGGGGGAGGGTTTATTTCGGCCAAGAGTTTCAGGGGAAAATCTATCGTGGCTGGGAAAGCATGTGTAATGGTTAGTTTTGTTGTCAATGTGAACTGTTTAGTAATTTTGGTTTTAGTAAATTTGGGTCTCTGAGGCTATTCACAGGAAGGTAGCCTTTTCAGTAGCAGACGGGACGTAAGGAAGCTCAGGGGAGCTAGAAACAAATATCCCTTCTCAGGATGTAGAGCAGGAAAGAAATTTCAGAGACCTAGGGATTCAACAACTCTGGGAAGGGGTTACAAGACCCCACCCTAAGGCTATATAAAGGGGAAGGAAATCTCTCTTTTGTTCCTCTGCCTGTTTTGTTGGTGTATGTGGTGATGGTGATGCATTTCTCTCTCTCTGCAGATCTGTGAAAGGGGGCCAGCCTCTTTTGCCATTATGGAACTTCCCCTGAATCTATAGCTTTACTAAATCCTATCCTCCCATTAGCAGTTCCTGGTTTGGGAATCCATCCCAGCTTATACAGCTGATTATGACAGCATGGCAGGAACAGCCAGCCAGTGCTGCCTCATCACATCATCAGGGAGGAAGTAGACGGACCAAACAGGATAGGCTGCAACACTTAAATGCCTATCTCCAGAGGCATACTTCCATGAGCAGGAGGGCTCTACATCCAACAGGTTCTAGAATCTCTCCAAATATCACCAGCAACTGGCTGTTAAGTATTCAAACACATAAGTATATGGCAAATATTTTTATTTATATTTAAATCACTAAAATACCATGACTCTTCATATGGTATATGTCGTTTTATATGAATAAATATTTTATTTACACAAATATCAGTACATTTATATAAATACTTATGAATTTGTAAATAAATGCATTTCATTTACAGTGTATGAAATACATATAGCTCATAGATATCTATTTTTCAACATGTAGTTTCCTATATATTCAAGTTAAATTCCATGTAATTAAACTTTTGTGAATGCGTTTGTGGAATGTGATGTGGTTTGTGGAGTATGCACTTGTCTGTGCCCTGGTAGCATTCTGTGTACTCCCCCACGGCTGGAAGGTTGGATGTTCCCTTCTGTTGCTGTTCTGCTCATTCTTAATTAAGCCAGAGTCTTATTGATCCTGGAGCTAGCCGTGAAGATTCTCTTGTCTCTACTCCAACTAGGACTGGGGTTGCCGATGTTATGTTAAATATTTAGTCTGTTTCTTGCTTTTCACCAGAAACTTTAAGAAAATCATATCAGTGATCATTATTAGGTCAAGCCCAAAGAGTAATCAGAGTTTACACATTTTCTCAAAGAAGTGCTAAGAGCAAAGCTTAAGTCTAGTTTCCCAGTTATACACTGTAATGACTCCCTAACTCCCAAGGAGCAATTAGAATAGTTTTCAAAGTCTTCCCAAGGAAATAGAACTATGAAATAAAACATTTAAGAAAATTGAAGTATTAGTATGCTTTGCTAACATCGCCAAGTATATTCTGCGGGTCACTATTTGCACCAGATACAGATAAGGCATGATAGAGGCATGGGTCCACAGAAAAATTTATATGAGCCAGATGTAAATGAGTAATGTATGGAGAAGTCAGAGCAAGATCAGAACAGCTGTGACAGACTATGCAGCTGGTTTACATGGCTTAAAGTAAATTTCTGTTCAGTTTCTTTGTCTCCTCAGGCAGTCCTGTTAGAGGCAGCAAGCCCACTAGTGAGCTGGCTATACCAGGAGTTTGCTCTCCCATATCTCAGGCTCTGTGCCAAGAAATACTTTGTTCACTCTTGGATAGGAAAATCCCAGGAGTTAGTCTCCTAAATTCAGGGCTTTCCCCCAAAATAGGGCAGTAATGGAGACTTCAAAAACAGTTGACTTCCCCCCCTTCCTTGTTTTCTCCTAATAGGTCTGAGACCTTAGATTCCTTATCCATGATTATGGTAACTTGATGAGGCTTGTGTGCACCATAGCTGAGAAAAAAACAACCTCCTCCAGCCACCGCCTGTTGACTCAGGGATGTCTCACCTCCTTAAGTGTCCAGCAGGGGTCTAGCTAGCCTGGCTACTGCAGGATCCTTGCATGCACGTACACCTTCCTTCCTCCAGAGGATTTAACCTTCTCTGTACTTCATATACTGTTCTCTTTCCTTGACTCTTCTGCTTTAATAAAATACACACAACCCCTCTTCTTTTTTCTATCCATCTCTCCCTCTTATCTCTCCCCTCCCTTCCCTCCCTTCCCCTTCCCTTCCCTTTCTCTCTTTAAATTACACTTAAGATTTATTTGCTGTCTCGTCCTCCTCATCTTCTTAGCATTGTAATAAATGCTAATACTTAAGAAGAACATTTTAAATTGCAAAGGCCATACTGAGTACTTATGCATATTGATTTTTTCAATACTTAATAGTATTATAAACCTGGTACTTTATTATCTACCTGATAGATAATAAAAGCGAGACATAGAGAAGCTGAGACACTTACTAAGTTTATAAATTTCTGAAGTGGGTAGTCAAACAGTGAACTCTTTGCAGGCAAATATATATGTCCAACTATATTTCATATACAGAATGCCTAAACTTTCAATATACTGAAATGTTTGTATGTACAGATGAATGACTAAGTAAAATTAAATTTTATTACAACATGGTATGTGGGCTGGGCCTTTATGATTGTTAATGGATGCATCTGATGATGACGATATCATGATATTGGCGTGAAAAGCTAGAGATTTTATTGGAATGTTACAATGAACTATATATATTTGAAGTAACTTTGGGTAAATTGAGCAGATACTAAAACCACTTTAAAATTGCAAGGTTGAGAACTACATAATCATCATTATGAATCACCCAACACTACTTCATTACGACCACTAACGTCTGGCAATGGTAATGAGAGTTGAACTCCTCATTCCTTTGCTGCATTGTACTCTGTGTTGCTCAAGAGAGCAGAAAGCTTACAAGAAAGATGAATGACATAACACCATGGCAATCTCATCTAGGAAACAACGTACAATTAGCTAAAAATTATGTAACGTGGTGCTAAATGGGGCATAGCTGAATACACCCGGCAAGTACTTACTTGAGAGAAAAGGAGAATTTATTATTCTGAAACGGTGAGCATTAGCAGCTAATATTTCCATTTAAAATTCACTCTCCTTTTTCCACTCCTCAAACAACTAGTAATCATCCATGGAGAGGTACTGGAGAGGAACAAACAGAGGTGGTCCAGGAGTCTGCATAGGATTTAATTTCTAACAAAAGTACATTTAAATTTTTTTTGAAACACTCTGTGTGAATTATTTTCTTGGTGCTTACAAGCTAGAACAAGTGACAGATCAACATGTGGGGGTTGTCAATGCAGTCAGAATTTAATGTTTGAAAGGAAATAAATGTGCGGTGCATAATAAAACTGTCAAACTTTCTACTTGAGAGAAGGACTTTCTACTTGAGAGTCGTAAGGTAAATTGTGTCTGCCATTTCCTAGGGTGGTGATGTCTATTTTCTACAGATCAAACCTGTGGTCTTTACCTCCAATCTCATTAGTAAGAAATCAGGTCTTTCAAATAGCAGGGTTGAAAATTAGTAGTTGAAATATAATTGCAATCATTTGCATGCTCTTTAAATTACAGTTAATATTTGTCTCCTCATCATCTTGCATCTCTCTAAGAGTCTAAGAGAACCAGAGATCTACTAGGTGTCAAGTTCAGGGCTTACAGTTGAGGATCACAACCAATAGTCTCTTGGGCCCAGGCAATTATTTAATGCCAGGATAGATTGGCATGATCAGAAGCAAAATTCAGGGAAGTTTAGGATCAGAAGACTGATAGATAGTTTCTTGATTCCAAGAATTTATTGTAATGGGCAGTGGGAGAGAAAGAAGGGAACAAGAGAGTGGGGGAGAGAATATGAATGAATCAGGGGGATAGGAAAGGAGAGATAGGGAGGGTAACAGGACAGGACAAGGGGAAGACACAAACCTGGAGCAACAAAGTTAAAAGAGAGCAAGTGAGTGCTAGGGAGAGAGGAGAGAGAGCGTCTTGGGAGGAAAGGGCCTTGTGTAGGGCACAGAGATCGGGCTTGGGGAGGACGGGTGGCCCCCTTCCTCTTAGCCCAGAAGTACTGCCAATTCCCATGACAAGAGGTTATTCCAGAAGTGCAGACTTAGCATGCCCGGGTGGTAGGGGAGACAGGGGGTGGGAAGAGAACTCCAGAAATCTAAATTTCAGCCTCCCTGTGGCTCTGGATGGGAATGTGGCCATCCAATCCTCAATTTCCTAAAAAAACACTCCAGAGACCTTTAAGTGACCATAAAATCCAGACCCAGAGAGGAATGCAACCCCCACTATGTAGGTTTAAGTCCACTGAATCACAGGTGCTCAACGCCTCTCCCTCCTCACTTAAAGATCTCCTCTATCTCACTCCAGTTCCCACTAGTCTCTTCTGGAGTTGTGTCTTTGTCTCTGTTGCTCTGGAACCCATGCATCTCTCCTGGTGGTACCTAAAACCTTGGGCCAAAGAAACTTAAGGTCCTCCGTTGAAAAGGCCAAACTTGTCCCCTTTGAGATATCTTCATTGACCAATTGCTTTAGGTAGAATTAATCTCCCTTTACTTCCAGGACTAGCTGCTGGTTAGCCTAAGTTACTTGATACATTAAGAAACTTTGGAATCATAAAGTGTCAAATTTGTCTGACAAAATTGAGTCAGTTATGTCAAATGTTATCTAAGTAGATCCAAGAGACTAAGAAGGAGAGTCTTCCCACACTTTTGCCTAATAGCAAGAACTATGATAAAAGATGCTGACAAAAGCCACAACTTGCATAAAAAACTGTCACCTGGCACAAGAATTCTTTTTGGAAGCACCCCTGTCCAAGCTGTGTCTAAATTTAACCAAAAGAGAGTGATATCTTTTTTGTGTCTAATGCTTCTAGATACTGGGGACTTGTGAAAACAGCTTATATATACACTTCCATATTATACTTTAAAACCTTCTGCTTTTTTTTCTCTGCCACCCTGATTCCAAATATGTGCACACACACGTGCACACACACACACACACACACACACACACACACACACACACACACACACACACACACACACACACACACACACACACACACACACACACCATGGCTGCTTACCACTTCACCCCAGATCAAAATCCTATCACTTCATTCCCAAATAAAATCTTTTCTTAGGACAGCCTCTGTTTTTTATTTTGTTTTGTTTTACTTTGGATGGACAGCATTGAAATGGGGTTGTTCAGAAAGAGTTTTCAAACCCCAAACACTGAGTTCTTGTTCTTTAATTAACCAAAGAATTGGCAACTCAGAAGGATAATAATTAAATTAATATATTTGTTCAGAAGTCAGTAGAGGGAAGGGAGAGCCTCTGGACCCAGAAAGGGTGGGAGGAAGAGGGGAGCAGAGGGGGGGGAAGGGTGGGCAAGAGGGCGTACCAACTCTAGAGGCACCAGAATCTGCGCTGGCCAGCCAAGAGGGAGGAGAGATGGAGTGGGGGGTAAGCCAGAGAGAAAGCTGATTGGTCCATGTCACAGAGTTGCGGGGTCTTAAGCTTCACCAACCACAATGCCGGAATTGGATTTCTAGTAAGGGGCCTGAAGAACAGGAATGTTCAGCTCCAATAATTGCAAGAAAGGATACACTGGAAAGGGTAGAGCCAAGTGGTCTCCTAGCTTATAGCTTCAGAGGCTTTCCTTAAAGTTTAAAGCATGTAGGAGGTAATAAAAAAAGAAATAATAATAAATGGATATATATAGCTCCCTCTCATCACAGTTGTCTCCCTTTTAATTAGGACTGTAGAATTAGAAATAGAAATGTCTTACTTCATTTTAATGCTAAAAAATGTAAGATTTTAGAGGCAAAGTCTCTCAAAGACCATCCTGAGACTATCTAATACTATAACCATCAAGTATAAACTAACTGATTATTATAACTCAGGTCTGGTTGCCATTTTCCCTAGATTTCAGCTAAGATTTTTGGCGACATAACTAATGAGACAATTCTAATTCTTTTCTACTTTGTTTTCAGGATGGTTAATTAAGTTCTGTGGAAGAGGAGATGAAATTATAAAAGGATTTTTGGGAAGAGCATTTCAATGGTGAATAAAATCAGAAGGTCAATGTATATAAAAGAAGGCTTGAGGATATAGACAGGATTATAAGAGAAAACCTTTAACGATGAAGACTAACCTAAGATTTTTAAACTAAATCCAAATCACATTAGCTAAATAGGAAGCCCAGCTGAGTCTGTGCCCAACTGTTCTCAGTTGTCTCTTTCCAGGTGGGGGCACAGATTACTGGCAAACAGTCCATTCAGTTAGGTCCAAAAGAAGCCTAACCAAGTTAAATTTGTTTACCTTGGCTTGCCATAAAATACTCTTTTAATTTTTTCCCATTACCTGGGCAAAAAACAAAAGGTGGTCTTTAGCAGGGTTATAAAATAACAAGGCATCAGGCAGCCCAGATGCTCCTGATGAGGACTTCTCCCCTGGTGGTTAACTATTGGTTGGCTGGGAGACAGAAATCAAGGAAAAATAGTCCCTTACCATCTCCTTCATGATAGGATCCAAGCTCCTATGCCAGTGACATGTTACATGCCCCTCCTTAAAAGCCTGTGCTGGGCTCACATCATAAATATTCTTCCCTCTCCTAGTCAAATGCCTGTGTGTTTAAACATGCCATGGCTAAGACCCTCAATTTGCTGTTTTGTCCTTTTTTTTCTCTCTTTTTTTTAATTGTCCATAATGAGTTACAATAGTTAGTGGGCAAACAATGAGTTGTTATCCCCAATTCCCCACTGCCCTCTCCTCCCCAATCTGCTGGATAACCTCCTCCATGGGTCGTCTGGATCAGTCCTTGTGACAGGGGATTTTTGGTCTTAATTTCTACTGTTTATCTTGTGTTGCTTAAGAACTTTACAAGCTGGCTGTGAGTTCAGGGATGAGTGCCCCTGTCTCAGACCCAAGCAGATTTTAAATAAGTACATGTTTCCCAAGGACTCCCCAGAGACCAGATTGGCCCCCTGGTAAGTGATGAGAACTAGGGAAAAGACAGCACAAGGGAATACTAATCTACATTTACTTTCTTGCCTACCTGAAGTCACTCCTGTCCCATGATCAAATGGGTGAACTGAGCCAATTCAGACAAAATGCTTCCCATCTAAAAGCTATATAGAGGGCTCAATGGTTAAAGACACTTACTGATGATTGTAAGGACTATGTATTTCCTACTTTGCTTTAAAATTAAAAGAAAGGGAAGGAATGTTTCACATATAGGTTTCTATGTTAAATATCATAAATTAAGTTCGGATTGCTAAATGGTTAGAGATACTTGCCAATGGTTATACTCATTTGGTGTTTTGGGGTTTATTCCTAATTTTAGCAAAATATACATATAGATTTCAATATAACAGATAGTGTTTTATACAGGTTTCTACTTAATTTTTTTAGTAACTCCCAAAATTCCAATTTGTCAATACTGCTTCAGACTGAGACATGCTCAGAATCCAAATGTGTGACTGTATATAAGCAGACAGACTTTTTGAGGCCCTGTTCTCTGACCATGGAAACAGATATAGGGTCTGTTAGTAAGGTGCGGAATCCACAGGTGCTGGGAAGCAGAAGGAGGACACTTTATGGTCACGTGGGACAGACTGCCTGATCCCAGGTAAATCTTACTAAGGACTTGTATTCTGGCCAAGTAAGTAGGTCTAGGGTCTCATTAGTAAGAGTTTAAATCCATTAGTCCTAAACATTTTTTGGAACCCATTGGTAAGAACTTAAATCCATAAACCCCAAAGTCCTATCTGTAAGTGTTTAACTCCATCGTCCATAAGCTGTTTTGAGAACCCATTAGTAAGAACTTAAATCATTAGACCTCATGCTTCCCAGTCTCTCTGTCACCCTACAGATGGAAATAGTCACCTCTAAAGTTCCACAAGGGCCCTTTCACCTGTCTGCTGAAATATTTAAAAGAAATTTAAGTACTACATAATTTCCCAACCTGATCATTTTTGTAGGAAAGAAAAAATGGGGAAGAAAATAGATAAAAATAATGGAGTACAACTATGCTACTTTTGAGACCATCTAAACTGACCATTGTCCCCACTGGACCTGGTCACTCTAGATATAGTTTCTGGCTCAGTAACTCCTAAGTAGTCCTAATTAGAGGTTCATAGACTGAAGAAACTAACACGTGTCACAAGAATTCAAATCTAACTTTCCACTAATGTCAATCTGTTCATGGTCTAAGTGTAATAAAAACCGACTTTAAGACTTTCGTTAAAGTTAACTATGTTGCTCTATTCATCAAGTTTTTTAACTATTGGAAAAAACAAGTTCTAAGGTAAGAATTCACTTATTAATGTTTAATTTCCCAAGATAAGTTTTTTACCTAAGAACACTGGTTTTAAAGATAACTTTTGTTTACAATAATCTTACTAAATAATCATGGTTAGGTTTAATCATTTTAATAATTTCAGTCATTGGAGCTTTTATCTTCCTGTTAGGCAAAATGTGTTAAAATAGCTTGCCCAAGTTTTATCAAGCTTAAATCACAGGCAAGACATAAAATTGTTTTATGTTAATAAAGGTTGCTAATTTACATCAAATTACTATCAAAGACTGAGCTAGCAACATTGGTTGTCAAACAGTGTTTTCTCTTTTAAAACAAGATTTGCCAAGGGTTATATTAGAGCTCAGCTGTTTTAGTTCAGCAATGAACAGATTCTGCTCTATTGTGTATAATAAAATAGTTTCAATCAAGATTTTTTTTAAGTAACGAACTCATTTCTGATATCTCAAATTTATTGCTTATAAGTAAATTAACTCTTGCAGTCATTTTTCCTGCTTCAGGGTATAGCCTTAAACTCAAACGTAATCTGAGGAAGATGATTTCAGGTTCTGGGGTTGGCTTGTGTTATCAATCTTTCCTGGGTAATTGGTATATTTTTCAAACATAGGTGCCAGGATTTTATGTTGTTCTACTTTATTTTTTCTTGATGGTTTCCAAGTTAAATCAATTGTTTGGATTTGTTGATAAGAAATAGTGCTCTCAAATTTTATTATGTAATCTGTTTATATTTATAGTTATTACATATTTAAAGGATAAGATTTTCCCTGCCATGCTTCAGATCTGGCCTACCTTGTCACAGGACAACTAAACTTAGAGGTTAGACAAAAGGACTTTAAACGTTTATTCTAACTAGTTAATTTATCATACCAGTATGTAATTTGAATCAGATGATGTCACATTCCAGGTTCACAATAGAGAACGATGAGACAATTTCTTGGGCCCAGGGTTTTATTTAATTGCAGCTAGAGTGTCAAAGTTTTAGGGCAAAAGCAGGAGTAAAGAGCAATGTGGAAAGGGGCTTCGAATGATTTAATAAAAGGAGAAAGATGCCCTTTGAGGAGAAAAAAAGGGAGGCTGCAGTAGCTAGGTTGACTAGATCCCCTGTTTATTTCTTTTGGGGAAGTGTTAATGGTGGTAGCTGGGAGAAAGTAGTTTCACTTCTCAGCTCTGGTACATAATAGTAGGTAGAGATTCAAAGCACACCCAGATGCTCAGCATACTGGGAGGGGGAAAGATAACTGTCTTTGAAATCTTAATTACCTTCACAGGATGTAGTTTGATAGCCTCGGGCCTAATTAGAGTAAGGCTAAATAAGTGTGAGGAGAGATGTAAAATGGTACAGTGCTGAGATTTACAGATTACAGATTACAGAGTGTAGAGATACTTTCATTTTCTAGAAAGAAATATTTTTGGTATACTCTAGCATTAACAAAATTTGCCAAGCAATCTTCCTTTCATTTGCATATGGACACATTTTGTGAGTAGTCATAATTCTGAAATGACATGTCACTCTAAAATAAATGGGATATAAATGATAGAATTCTAGCTAATGATCTTTGGATTAGTTATGAAAGTTTATGCTGAAGTGAAGGAAGCCTAATTCCAGGATCTTTTGCTATTTCACAAATTAGGTGGTTCTCCATGTGCATTATTTACTGGCTGAATTACATAGTGAGGGATCTGGATTATCTTCATTTTTATCTCACAACTTTAGAGTATCAGTTTTTTTCTTCAGTTGACTTTTCCCGTAGTTCCATCATGTGGCAGTCCCGTGTCCTGTGCACATTGTAATCCAGAGATTAGAAAGAAAAACAAAACTTAAATTGTAGCCTCTCAGAAGAATCACACTGTGAAGAATGGAAACACCTAACTGTTTCTGGTTATCCCTGGTGTGTCGGCCTTAGACCCCCTCTAGTACTCCAACTGGCTGAAAGGGAACTTCTTCCCCTAATTAGGAGGTGGATAGAAAGGAACTTCAGTTACAGAACTCCAGTTCTGCCTGCTAGGAACAAGGGGAGTTAGATCGTGAAGAGATTTATACATTTATCAAAAAGATTTTAGGCTGCCTCTTGGAGATCATTTGAATCAAATTTCTTTTGCATTCTACTGGAAGAGCCTTGGTCCATTTTCCTTTGCCACTGAAAAGGAGGAGGAAGCAAGGTTCTTCTGATACTTTGTTACACATTTGTGCTGTCCCAAAGAACACAGGAAAGCAAGCTTGGGGGAATGTACCATAATGATTTAATTTCATGTGCCCTAGTGCTGCAGCATTGTGGAGTCTAGGGAGGCATTAAATTCCATGAGGTACAGATATCTCAGGTCTGTGCACTCCACCAGTTTTCTTAAGTTTTTAAAAAGTGACAAAAATAAAATATAACCCTACCATTGGATCCTTGTGCACATTATCAAAGCATCGAAAATGCATACTCAGAGAAGGATAAATTACTAATTATGAGGTTTATATTAAGAAATTACGATCCAGAGGGAAGGCAAGCAGGAAGACCCAAGCCAAAAGAAGTTTTCCCTGTTCCCAGCCTGGCTGAAGATGGAGAAAGTATCCCTCACATAGAGAAAACTTCAGGGAAACAACATCTGGAGGAGGGCTTATATACCTGGACAGCAAAACAGGTACCCTAAGCCAAAAGATCCTGCTCACATAGGGAGTCAGAGAGCACTGAGAGAGTTAAGGGGCTCAGAGGTTAAAAGGATATCACTCATATAGCAACAGGAAAGCCACTGGATCAAGAGAAATTCTTCCCCTTCCCATCTGGGAAGAGGGAGGGGAAACAGAGGAGATCCCCTCACCAAAGGGGCCAAGAGCCAACAAGAGCCAAGGGGGAAAGGGCCGGAGCATCAGGAACCAAGGGGTTCAAGAGGCTTACAGATGTGTGCCAGGCTTATTTATATGGATCAAACATTGAATTAGGATGAGCCTCATCATGAGACTCAGGTTTGTGCGGGAGAGACCAGATTGGTTGCTGATCTCAAGCTAATTCAGGAAGGACCACATGTGCTCGGGTAAGGGAGGAGAGGCTGCTGAGAAGTTGCTTGCAGCCACCTTGGATGAGGCTGGACCAGAAGTGGAATCTTGTCTTGCCAGGGCAGGCAAGGTGACATCCATGTTTTTGTGAGTAACAGTTTCTAGGTAATGATTTATCATTAAAAACTAAAAAGGCTACCTTGGTCCTAAGCAGTGTCACCATCTTGCACTCTTGGATGTAGTGACAACAGCTGGGTAAGGGGTAAGGAGTTGTTATGGTTTGCATTTTTAAATGTCTCCCAATAAGATCACATAAGAAAGGCCTGGTCCCAGTAAATTGATTCAAGTCTTTGTGACCTGTTTGTATCATGAGTGAACAGACCTAATCACTAGATGAATCCTCTTCTAAATTCCTAATTTCCTGACATCATTTAAAGGCTGTGTTTACTTTTGGAGGTGAAGTCTAGTGGGCAGAAGTTGATCCATCAGGGCTTAAGTGTGGGAGCTATATGTTTTCAAGGTCTCCTTCCTTTTCTCTTTCTCTTCTCCCTGGCCATCATTCAGTAATGCTCTGCTTTACCCCAGACTGACAGAAGCATTAGGTCCAAGGAAACCTGAGAGCAAACCCAGGTTCCAATCTCTTCCTCCTCCAGGATGGTTTTTTCAGATGACAGCAATGCGACCCTGACTGATGCCAGGATTAGCATGAACCAGTTATCACCAACCCATTCCATCTTGCTAGTGGCCAGTTAACTCCCCTATATTGCCTTCCCTTCTTTGATAAATGTGGCAGTTATGTGAGTACAGAGATTTAATTAACTTGTTTCTGGGCTTCCTTTGATATGCTTGATGTACAAATGAGATACTTCATAGGAGGCTGTCAAAACTGCTTAAGAAAGACCATGCTAACACTTGCAAAATACTGAATAAGAATGAATCTAAATAAAATATGATCAATTCCACTGTGCATATTGATTGATAGTTCTTGTCCTTGGTAGGAAAAATATGGCAATGTTGTCCAAGGTAATTTTATGAGGATGAAATTACAAACTCTATTAAATATATACCTGTCCTTGGCATTCTTATGGCTATGATACATTATAATAGGGAAAATCCTCAAAGTGATGCAGTTCAGATATATATTTTTTCTATTGGGATGTATATACTTAAAGCAAAATGGGCATGGCATTCTGGCTGCAGAATTTGCTGATGTACTGGAATAATTTCATCTGCTTGTTTATGCAGGGTTTAAATTTGATTAGAAACCTTGTGATCTTTCTTTCAAACTTGCAGTTAGATCCAAATTCTGCCAGAGGAGTTGCATAAAAAGCAGGAAACTGGTCTTAAATAATTTGCCTAATAAGTCTTGTTGAAGATGGCTGTTCAAGAATACCCCTTCCTGTGGGCAGCTCTCTGCAAACTCGTGCTAAGGATTTCCTGCTACTTATAGAAACTGGTCAATGTGTGTGTGGTGGGGGGAGGGCAGTCTGCATTTGAAAGATGCTCTTTCTTCATTTTATATTTTCTTGCCCCCTTCTTGAGACTCTGAATGCCCATATTTAATTTTTCCCCAAATTTCATGATCAAGAGCATTTCTTCACAAAGCTTTATATATGTATAAAACCCCTTAGAGATTTTTTCATAAACATTTTTGTTCAGTTTGGCCTGCATTTTTTTTTAAAGCTCTCACATAATGCTAAGGGACTCATTCCCACTTTGCGTGGGAAGGACTTGGTATTTTCTTATTTGTTCTTTGTGATTTATTTCCAGTGGTCCTGTATCCAATGCTTTTAGACCCTCAGCAAATGGCTGTCATGAAGGAATCAGAGATGGAATGAGGTCTATTCTTCAGTTCAATTAATGCTTTATGTACTTTATTGGACAATGCTTTCTGCAGTATAGATACAGTGATTTTTATTTTTTTAATAATCTTTGTTAGGAGCTTAAATATGTGAACACACTGCAAATTGGTCATATTCCCATCAGGTGATCCTGTTTTGACCCCTCTCTGGCCCCCATTCACTGAGGGTCCGCCTCTGCACAGGTTTCAATGATTACTATAGGGTCATGAATACACAAGCCATTTCTTATGGGGAGGACAATGCTTCACACTACTTCTTCCCAACCTGTGATTCTTACATTCTTTCTGCCTCCATTTCCATACTTTTATCTGAGCCTTATAGGCATGTTAGAAATATAGTTAACCATGAGCTCTCCACAGCCTTTGTTTTCTGCTGTGATGAGTTTTGAGTCTCCACATATTTACCTCACGACATCCTCTGCAATGTTACCTGGACCTTGGCAGGTATGAGATAGATGACGTGACCAGTACTAGGCACTTGGCTTTCTCTTCTTGCTATTGTGAGTTTTATTTGTGCCCAGTAAAGAGCTGCTGTTTGAGGATTGTCCATGATCTATTTACTGTGTGGAATAATCACAAAGGAGCAGTAGACACTGTTGTCGTAGCTTGGAATTCCTCTCCATGGTGTAATACTCCAGAGAAACCCAGCAGCTGTTTAAAACAGAATGGCCAGTTAATTTGCATTCTAGAAACTGATGAGTCTCCCCAGTAAGATCATGTTTCATTTAATATTGTTAGCAATTAATTATAATGGTTGACTTACATCAGTTTGTAGGGCTCCACATCCAAATTATTTATAGCCAAAGCTAAAATGTTGGATTCCTTACACACAGGACAGCTTGCATACCCTTTAGCACTCATGTGAATGCTATACAGCTTAGCAGCCTGCTTCTGTTCTTTTGAGTCAAACACATAGGTTTTGCTTTGGCTCTAGTCCCTGGCAACACAATTCATTCTAAGTGAAAGGGACTGTCAGTTGTGAAAACATGAATTCCCTAGTGTTTGCTAAAGGTAGATAGTATTATATTATAAAACATTATAATAATAATTATTATATTATATTATATTAGCCAGGCTTGCATAATAGGAAATCAAAATAGCATTTGATAGGAACTGATAAGTTTATAATGCCAATTAATGTTTTCACTTAAATGATCTCTTCCATACCAAAAATATTTAACACATAGTCTTCTCTATGTGTCTGTGTTCTAGGAGCCCCTGCAGATGCCAAACATTTGCAGATGCTCAAGTCCCTTGTATAAGGTGTCAGGGAATTAGCATCTAATTCACACAACCCTCCCCTACACTTATATACTAATCGTAGCTCATACAGTCTAAATGCTCTGTGATTACTTGTAACACTATAGTGCATAGAAAAAATATGTGAGAGAAAAATGCTTCCCATGTTTGGTACTGACACAATATTTTCTTTTCAAATATTTTTTCCCATGATTTGTTGAAGACACAGATGTGGAGCCTGCTGTTCACACTGTGTTCAGATAAGGCCAACATTAAATTGTAGGCTATTACCTGTCTCTATCACTCACTTCTATTTACTCTTTATAAATTATGTCTAGGCACTCACAGATCAACATATTTTTGAGCTGTTCTTACTGATAGAGTTTCCCATTTGTATAATCAAAGACAAAATAAAACAAAACAAACAAATGAATAGAAAAGCCCAAAAGAGCTTAAAATCAAATTGGTCGTAATTTTGTCCTATCTTTTGGTAACTTCATTGGCTTGGATTTCTGTAACAAAAGAGATTAGCAAATCAAAGCCCTGCACATTTATTTTAAATGTTTGTTTGTTTATTTATTTATTTATTTGAATGAGAGAAAGGGACTGCGGGGGAGAGAGAAAATGGGCCTCGAACCACTGCAATCAAACTCCTGATGCATGCGTCACCTTGTGCATCTGGTTTTACGTGGGTACTAGGGAATCAAACTCAGGTCCTTTTGCTTTATAGGCAAGTGCCTTTACCCCTAAGCCATATCTCCAGCAACCCCTGCACATTTATTTTATACAATTTTATTTGACATGAAAGCCTTTAAAAGGAGGTGACTATGTAAACAAGTAACACTAGTTATCAGGAGAACATTTGAGTCATGGATAAATATGATAGTTTTAAAGCAGGATTGCTGAGCAAGGTAAACTTCAGGCAATAGCAAGCCTCTTTGCTCACATGCCTTCCTATGTTATGCTCATTTTAGACTGAAGAATGCTTGGAGCTTAGCTACTTCCTCGTGGCTTGACATGACCGTTGCTGTCATGAAACAGATCAGCTATGCCGACCAGCAGAAGACCCTCACAAGATTGGGCCTAATGACATTCCCGAGTAGAGGGTGCAGGAAAGATCATGAGACTCAGACAACTCACAAGGCACTCTACTCGTACCATGTATGAGGCCAAAAAGCCACTGGAAGGCATGGCAAGGGACTTCTTGGTCATATATAATCATCAATAAGTTGCCCGAGGGATTTCCTGATAGTGTGAGTGACTAAGAGTCATCCATCCTCCTGTAAGTGACTCAGTAAAACTAATAAATTCACTAATTCATCCAGCTGGACTTAGATGGAATCCTTCTAAGGATTGTGGGTGCCTGTCTATCTGGCGTGAACTGATGTGGTCTAACATCTTCCTAGAAAAGTCACTCAACAATGATTATTTGTTCTGTATCTAGCGAGGGTGTCCCTCACATGATTTTAGGACTGCCTTTGGGGGAGAAAGAGGTAGGGATCAGAGACACTTTCCTGCATCTGCTGTTTTAATGTTTAAATAAATAAATAAAGGGGAAGGAAGAGGAGCGAGGAAGGAAAGAAGAAACCTTCTTGCTGGGATAGAACACTTGATAGAAAGCAGCTGATAGGAGGGAAGGTTTTTATTTGGCTTACAGTCTCCAGGGGACACTCCATAGCAAGGAAAAGCATGGCAGGACCTGAGCTGGACATTACCTTTGCCACAGCAGGTGGAAACAGCAACTGGAGACTGAGCCAAACTCCAGCAAAGATGAGCTGTCTAGGAAACTCTTAAGCTCACCCCCAGAACATACCTTCTTCAGTAAGGTTCCACCTCCAAAATTGCCATCAGCTGGGAAAAACACGAGTTTATGGGGACATCTAATTCAAACCACAAAAGAGAGAACAAGAGCCAGGGAGCAAGAACAAGGTGCACCTCTCAAAGGTGCATCCACAGTGATCTGCTTCTCCCAACTACGTCTCACAAAATATATTTATATGGACTCCCAATACTCCAGCCAATTATAAATCCAACAATCAGCCCATTTATGAAGCAAGAACATACTCAGTCACTGGTACTTCTGTATTGGAGACCAAGCCTTCAATACATGGCCTTTAGGGGACATTTTAGATTTAAACCACAATAGTTGATTTAGCCACAATTTCACATTCATTGATGTTACTTTACTGTTCCTTAGCTGTAAACTCTCATTCACCCATTCTGTATTTGGAGTGGAACCCAATCTGTCTCACACTCCAAAATCCCATTGCTGTCCTTGTATCTATGCCAGTGACCCTGAACAATTTCTGTCTTGCCTTTTTTTTTTATTGTTGTGTGTCTGTGTCTGTGTTCATGCTTGCATGTTTGATGGCTGTGAATATGTGGGTGCATACAGGTTACCACATGGCATTTGGAGGTCAGAGGACAAACGTGGGCTGATGGTCTTCCTTCTACCTTATTTGAAACAGGTTGTCTCTCGTTTCCTATTGTGAACAGCAGTCTAGTAGCCTCATGATCTTCTGAGATTCTCTTGGATCCGCCTCACACTGCTGTAGGTACACTGGGATTATGAGGTTTGCAGATGAACATATGACTGGATCCAAACTTCTGTCATCAGGCTTGTGCAGCAAGTTCTGCTGTTAAACTAAGCCATCTCCCAAACCCTCATTATGCTGGAACAGATGTCAATCACCTTTTACCATGATGCTTTGTGACATCTAAGAAGATTGGAAATATTTGATTATCTTTGTCAGTGTTCAGTGGTTTGTGTTTCCCCCAGCCAAATTTACATGTTGCAGATTAATTCTCCAAATTTATGTTTGTGTATTTGTGATAAGGCTCTTAGTAGGTAATTTTAATTAGTTGATGTTATGAGGGTGGGGGCCCCATCCTTGGTAGCACGTGCATCTATATAAAACAAAGAACATGCACTTGTGTGAGCACTGTACTCTGTCTGGTCATATAATATTCTCTGCCATGGTGAGGATGCTGCAAGAAGGTCCTCATGAAAACTAAGAAGGTGTGATGGTCATGCTCTTAACCCAGAACCCAGAACTGTGAGCCCAAAACCCATCCTTTGTAAATTACCCAGCCACAGGTATTTTCCTAGAGTGATAAAAAAATGGTCTGAAACAGATCATTAATCCTGGGAAGTCCATCTGTTGTGGAAGTACCCAAGAGTGTGTGAGAACTACCTGCGACTGTTTAAGAGTTACCTGAGATGGTGGAGAAAGTACCTGAGACTGTGCAGAAGTATCTGAAACTGGGAGAACTACCTGAGACTGTCTGTGGAAATAGCTTTGGAATTGGATAAGGCGTTGAGGCTGCGGTAGTTTTAGCATGAATTCTGAGAATGACCTGTTTTGTCATGTTACCATTAACTTTCAATAATTTCTCAAGGAGGGATGTCTTCGTCCATCACTCATGATGGAAAGTTGATGGGTACAAAACTGTGTGGGTCTGGTACAGGTAATGGGAGGTTATGCCTGGGTGAGAGCATCCTGTCCACCCTCAACCTCTTACATTCCTTTACTCCTCTCTTTAGAATTTTCTTATGAGCCTTGAGCAGAGTGATAGAGATGTATCATTTAACACTGAACCACTTCTCAGCACTTTGATGGATTTGAGTCTCTTTAGTAGTCCTCACCGTCTACAAAGTTTTGAATGACAGTAATCCAAGTGCAGAAACAAGCATATTTAGAGAGTAATTTGTTAAGTACAACACATCCACTTAGCCAAATAGCAGCACTATTTTGCTGATGATTTTTCCAGCAGTAAAGACAGCTCTTCAGCAGGGAGGAACCTTCCAGCTATTTCCAGTTTCATTTCTCAGTGTCCTACAAATGAAACAAGTGGTATCTGCAGCAATACTTTTTTTTTTTTTAAATAAAATTGATAGAGAAAGGGTGGAAAAGTCCCAAGAGTGCCAGGAAAAGCATAAGATTTTTGCTGGCATATACAGAAATAAAAATCAAAAGGACAACCGAGAGGGTCTTACCACCCAGCTCTGATGGTAAAACACAGGGAAATAAACTATATGTTTTGGAGCCATTAGGGGCCTTCCTGACCAAGAATTGGGGTCCATCCCAGTTCTCCTGCCCCCGTCACTGGGGTTTCTGGGCACAGCATTACCCAACCTTGAAGGGTACTTCCTTTTAAACTCGCTCTTTTTAAAAAAAAATCTATGCATAATAAGTTGACAAAGGAGGATTCCATATGTTTTTAGTTTTGGTTCACAGCCCTCCTTCCTCTCATTTCTCCCTCCACCTCTATCCCCCAAAACATTTCCAATCTGAATTTTCCAACCTTCTACTTTCACATCACATGTAATCTATGTGTCCCCACTCTTTCCACCCTTCCCCTCATGGCTCCTGGCCTCTAGTGATTCTTAATCCTATGTATATAAAAGTCTAAAATATTATTGTATGGCCTTTGTTGACCACACCTTTATATGCTGAAGTAGCTCAATGTACAAACGAATCATCCTCTCTGGAGGTCACAGCTTGTAAACATTGAGAGCACACACAAGGGGTTAATACTGCAGGTCAGGTCTCCATAGTGCTAGAGTTGTGGAAGGATACCTCCTTCCACATAGCTTGCAAAAGATTCATGGGGAACATGGCCAGAAACAGTGCAGAAGAATGGCTATCAAGGAGAATCTGACTAGGAAAATGCCTAGTTGAAACACAGGGGAAACTGGAGAGACCCCGATAGTCAAACGCCTAGTGTGACTGACACTGATACTCATGTGAAGCATCATCCTGTGAGGGACACAGACATGGGGCCCCAACCTGAGGCAGTGGAAGTGTGGTAATTTTCATTCATTACGTAATTAATGTATCTTGATCATAACCCCCTCCTAACAGCTTCTTTTGTCAACGTTCCCTTGTCCATCGTCCACTGAACCCCTCTCTTCTCAACTGGTGCCATGGAGTCCTTCTATTTTGATGGCTATTCCCCCACCGAGTACTCAAGGTGAGTGGGACTCACCTCTGGATCCACCCTATCTCTATTCTCCGATGGATTTCTGGATTTGGAACATTTGGGCTGATGTTGGAATGAATTAAAGCTGAAGATCTATTGGAACGGACTGAATGCATTTGCATGTGGGAAAGATGTGAGTTTGGAGGCCAGGAAAAGTTTGTTGTAGTTTGCGTAAACCTTCTGAAATTCATGTTTTTAACATGGGGATTTGAGTCAACCTTAGGATTTCATTAAGCCCGAGGGTGAGGGTGAGGACCCGATCTATGGTGGCCTGGTAGCTTCTAAACAGGAGTCCCCACACAGCACATGTGTTCAATGTCACGATGTAAGGCTTTCGTCCAAGCAGCATGAAGGACATGACCAGATGCCCAGGGCTTCTTCCAGGACTTGCCAGCCTTGAGAACTAAGAGACCAATAAGCCTGAATTCTTTATAATTATCCTGTCTTAAGTAATTTTTGTACCACGAGAAAATGCATGAAAACACAGCATGAGGCTTGAATTAAATATAGGGCACTGATCAGATGTTACGCAAGAATTTGTGGAATAAATGAGTGGTTATATGAATGGATACATAAGAGCAGAGAAAAATTACAATTGTATTAATGAGGGTCTAATTTATGTTCCGTTTTTTAGAACCATTCACTTAAAGGTGCTCTGTCTTGATTAATTTCCATGTATGTATGAATAAATAGAGCTTCTCATCTCAAATGCCTTTGCCTTATATAACAAGTAGTCAGAATTACAGGTTGACAAAAGAGTTTATTATTTTCTCAACTACCCGTGGTTATGGTCCACAGAGCAAGAGTGAACAGAAGACTGATTAATAGAATTGCTAATTGTTCTCCCCTACTAAGGCATTAGTCATTACAAAGGTAAGTATATGGCCCCCCATTGCTTTAGTAAGCAGCTGTTAATGGGACTTATTTTCTTCATTTTTTTTTTACAGTAGCACATTAGACTTTTGAGTTTAGCTGTTACAGGAACCTAGCAGAGATTTGAGATGAGCTAGTCTCATCAGGGTTTCCTCTCACTTTATGCATTTTAACTCTGAAAGACAATCCAAAACTGTGGTTGGGGGATTTTTAAAAACTCTGAGGTCCATTTTGTAAAGGTCAAATTTAATTAGATTAGGGTATGATTAACAAACATGCCTATTAGAAACTCCCTGGTTGATTTTAAAGCACAGAAACACAAAGTTTCAAATCCTTAGCTGGTAAAGAACACATGATTCAGGAAATTCATTTCTTCCTTCTTTCTTTTCCTCCATTTCCCTTTTTTGAGGTGGGAAAAATAATGCGGGACCTTGCTTCTTTGACTACGGGACAACTAAATGACTTAATGCTTGTGAAACCCAGAACAAATACAGATCATTTTTGTTATCTGGTAGTAACAAATCAATCAATGCTTGTATCAATGCTTACCAAACATTTAGTGTGTTGGCATCATTCCGTTTTTAGTCATTGTTTTATTTAATACTGAAAACTACCATACATAACTGTTGCCATTTTAAAAGTCTCAAGTCTTCTGTATTTGTCATACATACTAATGGTTAGATCTTAGGTGGTTTGAATTCAGATTATATAAAGCCATAAACAGAGCTGGAGAATAAAATATATTTCTAAAAAGTACTAGGATATTATATATTTTACATACAAAAAAATATCAGGACAGTTTTCTACAGCACCAAAAATGTCCAAACTTTTGCATAAGCATCTCATTTCCTTTAAATTTCTGGTCATGAAACAAGAGTTTTCAGAAAACATACTGGCTTTTGGCATTCTGTTTCCAGACAATTGACTAGATATATTTTGCATATTCTCACATTCTCTTCCTTTTGTTAGATTCTTATGGATAGTTACATGAAAATAAGATTTTATTTCCACTGAATGTTTATTTCTTACCTTCTTCAGGAGATGGAATGATTTCCATAGCTGTATGTTTTCAAATAGAGATGACTTCCTCATGTTGGTAACAATGCAAGAAGCACTTGGAATACATTTCTCCATAGATTTCCTCCTCATATTCTAAGAAACAGTATACCTGAATAGTGGAGTGGTTTCTGAAATTCACTAGCTAAAATGCTATTTATTATAACTATCCTCTGCATACATTCCAGGGTCAAAAGAATCTATGTGAAAAGACAGAGCCCTGTCTTTCTCTTTGTTTCTCAGTCAAATTAGAGAAAGTATTTTCTCAAAATATTCTGCTATCCTTTAGCTTATTGGTTCTGCTGGGATTTCTTACCAAGTCTTTCTTCAGCAACTGTGATGGTTCATAACCAATTTTACTTGTGTACTTTTGTCTGATAACATTTCATAAATCTATTTCAACAAACTTAAAGAATGCTATCATAATTCTGGTGTGACACAGGTTAGAGCTGGCCTAGAATGCTGTATGTTGGACAAAGACAGTTAGCATGTTCATTATTTATATTGAAATTTCTTTTCTGACTCAACTTTACATATTGGCTCAGGCAAGGTATATCAAATTTACGGTTTCAGCTGTGTTGCCTAAATTACATTAATGGTTATTTCATCTTGCCTTTATTGTATTAAAGAAAGAGGAAATAAAAGAAATCAACAGCTGATGTTGATGGCATTGCAATTGAAATAAAAAAAGAAACCTTACAGCATGCTAACTTGCAAGGGTTTTAGCTTCAATATTGTATAAATTTTTTTAAATCTTTTTATTGACTACTATAAATATGCACAATAAACCATGATCATAATTCCTTTCCACAACACTTCTTTTCCCCCATCCAAAATGCCTTGTCTGCTGAAGCCTTTCTTCTTTCCAACTAGTCTCTCTTTTATTTTGTTGGTTTCAGTGTTTTTCCTCCTATTATGCATTTTTTTGTGGAAGTAGCATCAGCCACTGTGAGGCTATGTGTCTGGAAGACATTTTTGTAAGCACTCCTCCACTTCCTTTGGTGCTTACATTCTTCCTGCCCTATCTTTCCACAATGGTTGCTGAGCCTTGGAGAATGGACTAGATATCTCTTTCAGTGCTCAACACTCCACTCTCACTTCTCAGCACTTCGATGAGCTTTGAGTCACCCCAGTGGTTACTGCCATCCACAAAGAGAAGCTTCTCTGACCAAAGTGAGGGAACATTCATGTATGGACATAAAAATAAGTGTTTAGAAGGCAGTTTGATGGACATCATATATGCATTTAGCTAGACAACATTACTAGTTTTCAGGCTGGGCCTTAGGACAGTTCAGGCTATAGGTTGTTGGGTTTTCAGTGTGAGGCAGGAATCCCATCCCATGGAACAGGTCTCAAATCCAGTCACACACATGTTATGGTTTCCCCATAACAGACATGCCACCATTGCACCCACAGTTGATTTGTCCAGGTTGCCCAGGTATGTATGTGTTTTGTAGGGTCCAACTCTGGTTAAGACTCCTAAGATGACTTTTCTCCCCAGGAGGATGCACAGCACTTTCCAGCATTGGGACAGCTTCCAGCTCCGCTCCAACTTGATTTCTCAGTGAACTGCAGCCCAAGCTTGTGGAGTCTTCAGCAAAAGGGTCTCACCATCTAGTTCTCCTAACAAACCCAGAGCCCTGGCAATAATCTGTAATGCTTTGGGAGCATCAGGGACCTCCATGGCCAACAACTCACTGGAAGGTACTCCACCTCTCAAACCAAACATTTTCTAATAACAGTCTATGGCTTCTGGGCACAACCATTATCTGCCTCCACAGGATAATTCTGCCAAGTTCTTTCTTTTTGAACATATGTATTATTAGCGAGATTTCTATATATTTTTTCATAACATCTTAAATTTTGATTAACCTTCCTCTCATCCCTCCTCTTTTTACCACCTCTTCTCCTTAATTATATGAAATCTTAATGTGTAAAACTGTAAAAGTTAAAGAACCACTTGAAATTCTGGAAGTATACAGTCCTCCCAAATTATAGTGATTTTATTTCTGTCTTCAGTTCAAATGTCACAGATTGTTTCTTCCTTGCCTCAGATCATAGAGTTTCTTTTTGGATGTTTGGATACTTGGCTTATACAGGCTTTCAAGGGTGAAAAAAAATCCCCATGTATCGTGAGTACAGATCATAATAAATGTTCATTTATTGTGGCTGAGTTTTGCTCAATAATCTGTCTGTGAAACAAAAGCCTTTAAGTGTTCTGTATGAAACAACTCAGTAGGAATTTATTAAGTGACAACAGTGATTCAAATCATTGATTTTCAGGGGCAAAGTATGAAGGGGGAACATCAGGAACATCTTTCTTCAAAATGTCTCTTTAATACTTTTTTTTCCCCTCCAAACCACAGTGCATATCATTCCCTGTTCTAGAGCGAGTGCTCCAGTGAGACCCGAACATCCCAACAGTGAACACTTGAGGGTTTTCTTTTATGGCTTCATGTAGTACTTGCACAAACAAGAAAAACAAAACAAAAATGGTCTCCCAAACAGTGGAAATATTTCTTCCCACGTATAAAACAACTCCATGTGGAATATATATATAATCAGAATGGCATAAGGCCATGACAGAAAATTCAAGCTTTATGCCAAATTACAAAACAAATTATTGTCCATAATTCAACGTTCAACTTAGTCATATCCTTCACACACACACACACACACACACACACACACACACACACACACACACACACACACACACACACAGGTGTGTGTATATACTATATATATTATATAATATATATTATATATTATATATTATATAGTATATAGTATATAGTATCATATATTATATATATATATAAATACAAGGTATAGGTAGAAATATTTTAAGTGAAAATTAAATATTTTAAGGTCACTTGAACTTGGCGGAAGACAAAAAATAAAACTTTAGCAGGAATACCTGGATTTTTTTTTCTTTTCTATTACTTTTCTATTACAGATGGCTTAGCACTTAAGTCTTTTGCCTGCAAAGCAGAAGGACCTGAGTTTGATTCCCTAGTACCCATGTAAAGCCAGATGCACAAGGTGGCTCATGTGTCTGGAGTTTGTTTAAAGTGGCTGAAAGCCCTGGTGTACCCATTCTCTCTATCTGCCTCTCTCTCTCTCTAATAAATAAAATATTAAAAATTAATTACTATTAAATTACATAATCACTGTGATTTTACAATATTCAGTTTTAAACAGCATCAATAAGACTCCTTCTTTGCAAAAGTATAATTAGCATTTTCACCCATTCTCCCAATTCTTTACCCCACATCTCCTAGTATTTATTAGTAATACTTTAAGCCATCAAGAGTTTATAAAATTTTCTGTGTGTTTTCTAACCACAATTCCTTAGAAGTTCAGTGATTAAAAAAAAAATTACTGGCTTTAATTCATCATTCATTACTGGTTTTTATATGATACATTTTCATTCTTTACTTTTTTTTTGATTGTTTGACTGATTGATTGTTATGTTATTGGTTTCTGGCTTTACATCATTTTTTCTAGAAAATTTTAGGGGTGCTCTATTTTAGAATTATGTCAGCTTTGAGATACAATTTGAGACATGTATTTGTTGTCTTTTCTTTCCATTGGTCTTCCTTTTCCCCTAAATTTTGTTTTGAGTCACAATTTTTATAGTAAGAATATTCATGTATGGGACTTTCCTTTTGTGGTCTTTGAAGTTAGTGGTCATTACTCATTCATCTTCTCTCACTGAATATGGTGTTACATATGTTTGAGGCCAGTCCGTACTTCCTTATTGACTGTGATTTTCTTTGTGTATACACTTGAAGAGTTTTGACATTCATTAGTAATTTGATTAGTCATATGTGTCCATGTGGCTCATTCTCAACTTTATTTTCTTCTGTATTAAAAGCTCTTGATATACACACTAAATTCCTCATTTCAGGGAAAAGTTTCTATAAAACTCCCACCTACCCCCAACAAACACACACAGTTTTATACCCATTTATTTGTTCTTTTTTTTTTTTCTACTTGCTTTAACTTGTGCTCTTCCCCTGCTGACACTAGGCTCATCTTAAACCTTTTATCCATAACAGTAGTTGTATTTCCAGATTGGTTTGCTTACCCCCTTCTCATCTTTTGTATTACTTTTGTAGTGATGATGTCTTGCTTATTTCCTAAGCTTTGAAATGTTACTTAGAATTTAATTTTATTGCCATATCATCTAGAACTGTTTAAAATTATTAATATTTTAAAAACTTTATTTTTAAAAAAATTCTTCTAGAATCTATGCCCATGTAATGAATGGACTTACTTACCTTCCCCTATGCTTTCCTTCCTAACAAAGTCTTCTATCCAAATTTTCACACTATAGTTTCCTTATTCCTCCTTTACCTTCTTTCTCCCATTGCCTCTGTCTGGTTTCCACTTTTATAGGCTGTAAAATTTTCAATAAATCCACCCAAATACCCAGTTTCTTCCTTTATAAACTCCAGAATATATGGAATGATTAATATAATTCATGAGTCATTATTTAGCACTGAAGAGTTTTGGTATTAAAAAATCATAGGAATTAATAACACTACAAGTTAAATTTCAATTTCAGATAAACCTGTATATTTTAAAATTATAAATATGGTTCTTGAAAATATTTAGAATAAATGTTAATTATCTATACATATGAAGTTTAGGTAAACATATGTATTTATGTACATTGTATGTATAAACATATGTATATATATTATTAAGAGACATGAACACATAACAATCACTCTACGCACAATTCTAAATTTCCTTTCTGATGCTGAGAAGTATGGTACAGATGTGTAATATACAGTTGGGTCCATCTCTGTATGCATTCCTGTAGTTTTCTAGCACTCTTAATCATTGTCTGGCTAGGAATATATTTCACTCTTTTGCTTTCCATAATTCTTATTGTAGAACTAAGGCCCTTACTAATGGAAACCTCTAAATTCAATGAGGTACATTATTAAAAAATAGACATGATAAGTAGAAATGCCATCTTTGTTTATTATCATTTATTAAGAAAAGGCTGAGAAAGACTAATAAGCACCATATAGATTAGAGGAGATATTGGTATAAAAATATTTTAGGATGTAACCTTTTCCCATTGTCAAACAACTTGTACTAGTGCTTCGCTGTGAGGTGTCATTGGTAATATGTTTCTTGGAAAAGACAAATAATAATGTGTAGAGGAAATAGATGTGTGAATAATACAGTTTTAAAATGGAGTCATTTGTGAAAACTAGATGCCAAAGAAATTCTTTTACAGGTTGTCTTTGTTGATGCCTGCACCAAATCCTCCAGAGTAATGTGGATTTACTTCAAACTGTGACCTCGTGCTAGACTTCCTTGCTTGGTCCTGGCTGCAAAATTTGCTACCCAGAATTTTGCATGGAAAGACGCAAGTGGACTGCCATTGGATTCAGGTGAGAGTTGTTTTTATACATTCCTAAACGAGTTCAGTGTCACCACAGCTAAGGACTAAAATTCACTTCACTAATACTGCTAAAGAAAAGTTAGGATAGGCTTTGAAAATGGTAAGGCAAACTATCCAAGACATCCGAGATAGAGGTAGGACAAATGAAATGAAGTTTGAAAGTAGGAAGAGCAGTTGTGCTCAACTCTGATTACAGAAAGGGAAAGTAGAGATTGATAATTAAGGGACAAAAAGGGGGGATGTTGGATAGACATATATAACCAAAAACAATAAGAGATAAGGATGGATTTGGACTCACCTAACTTGATAGGATCCTTATTGGCAGTGGACTGTAAAGACCACGTTCAAGGACTGGAATTCCTATGACTCTTTAGAGTTTTTACCATCCTGAACCTGGAAGGAAAGGCTTTGAGGGAAGAGGTGGGAAGATTATAGAGCAAAGCAGAGGGGGATCTAGGGGTAAAAGTGTACCCTTTTAGGGGCAAAGGCGTTAGGAAGTTGAGGTGGGGGTGTGGAGCTGTGGACAAACTGACATATGTATGAACACTTCATATGGAAATCTGTCACTTTGTAAGATAAGTTTTTAAAATGTCGGAATGGGACCAAGAGTGTCAAGTTAAAATTATTTTTTCTAACAGTACCAAAGATGACCTGGAAGAAAGGTACCACCAGGCTAGTACTTTATTTGCTGACTAAGGGAGCGTTGAACTGCGTGCTTCAAAGACTAATTGTCAGACAAGACTGTGCATGTTCAGGGTGGTATGCCCATAGACTCCGAGGATACTCAAAACAGTCCAAAGAAGAAACCCAGAGACGCTTAAGTCCTTAACACTAAAGCAGACTTAAAACAGGGAACTTTGCGGAAAAGTGGGTGGAAAGATTGTAAGAGCCATGGGGGGGGGATATCCAGAGACACTGCCCCTTCCCCCCACAAAACAAACCAAAACAGTCTGCTGCTTGCACAATTCATAGCCCTCCACCCCATGGAGCATTCCAGCAATCCCATTGAGGAGGGTCCTCAGTGGATTTGAAGCAGGGAGGAGGGAAATGAGGTAACAACACAAGACTTATACATACAGTGTTTCTACTTAATAATAAAAATAAAATTTAATTAAAAATAGACAAATTGCCTTTCCTCTCTGAAGATGAGTACAAGGCAATGCCAGCAACAGGCTCAGCAACAATCAAGCTCAGAAAAGCTTAACGGTTCTCTGAAGTCTGTATCAACTTAGTGTGGCTTCTGATAACGAGACAAGATGGGAAAGCACACTTTCTACCCTCATCTAAACAAAGCATGTTGCCAGAACATTAATTACTTTTTGTATTCTTGAGGGATCAGGATGTCAAGAGAAAGCTTATACTTTGATTAGTAATAACAACTCCCAATACACTTGAACCTTTCTTCAAAGGTTAACTACAGATGGAGATGTCGTCCCGTTTTCCCCATTTTCTACAATCAACTCAGGTTTGTTCTGGAGGTTAGTACTTTTTACATGATCATTACCACTGATTGGATGAGGCTGTTTTGCCTTTGCTTTTCCTGAGAACTAATGGATTAATTGACAGCATGATCTATTATGTGGTGCTTTAAAAAAATCTTCTTAGAAACAACTTTTCCAAATATTCAAGCACAGGCATGACAGAATTTAATACATTTAGTGAGCTAGAGGTACCTAAGACCTCTAACTACCGGAATTATAGCAGCTTGGTCATAAAGTCAGCTTTGTCAGGTAGGCTTGATAAAATGTAGCTTCTAGTTCTTGTACATTTTAAGTACTAAAATTTATTGGTAAACCAATGTATAAGAGTAACTTTTTTAGTAACAGAAAATACAAAAAAAAAAGAAAGCTGGAGGAAGAATGTTAACATGAAGGTTAGAAATTAAAACTAAATCTAAAACAATGACTGTGCAATAATCACGTGCTCTCCTTACCCTAGCAGGATCTTTCTATGTGGTTATTATTATTATTATTACTTGTATTCATCAGGGTTCTCTAAAGGAAGAGAACTTACAGAATGAATTATACAAAAATGGTATTTATTGGATTAGCTTTGGAGAATCTAAGGATAGCAGTCTGCAGGCTTGAGTGTAGAGAAACCAGCTCAGGGCTCAGTCCACATGGCTCTCTGGATGGCTCAGTCCCAATTCAGCACTGAAGCCTTCCTGGAGAGCTACCGGTCTTTAGTCCTTAAAAAAAGCTTGGTTCCAATGCCAAGGAAAGATAGTCAAATAGGATAGATGCACATACACGTGAAGGAACTCACCAGCAAGTAGCACAGGCAGCCAGGAGGGTAAAAGGGGCCAATTTTCTCCCAGAGCTTCCTTACATAAGACCCAATTCTGGGATGACCACCCATTCGGTTGGGGAAGGGCTCACTCTGTAGGAAGGAGTTCCTCCTTCAGACAATCCTTCCTGGAAGCAACCTCAAAACCTGCCCAAGAGGAATGTCTGTGGATGAAGTTGACAAGAGAACCTAACTATCACAAGTCCACCCTTATCAACGTGATACCAAACTATATATCCTTATATCATACTTAATTTCCAAATTAAGACAGTAACAAGGTCATCACTCTGCCTTACATGATAAAACTATCACACACACAACCAGAAATACTCAATCTTTGCCTCCAAACACAAGACAAGGTCCTCTGAGGAATACTTAGTCTCTAATATCTAGTGAGTTAAATATAAATTCAGCAACAATTAATTAGTGATATAATCTCAATCAATATTAATTGCATAATAGAAAAATAGATGAAAGTAAAACATAGACATCTTAATACTTGTATATATATATGCACATTGGCATTGGAATTTATAAAGATGTATAACTGAGTAATACTAAAAGTTTTATATAGGAATAAGAATAAAAAGTTGCACAAAATTATGTGTACATCCTTCTCTTTGAGTATTAATCATGAAGTTAGAACCATATGACAAAAATAGCCTGTGTGTAATAAAACAGCTTGGCCCACAGCAGTGACTTTCACTTACTGACATGTTTATTTTTTGTAAGGAAACAAACTTTGACACCCGAAGAGGTGGCTTCTAGTACTTTATTTTAAAGATAGCTTGTTAAATGCAGAAGTAGAGTAAATGTGGAAAACGCTACCCTACATGACCCCAATGAAATCTAATTCATATCAAATCCCCATCTTGGCTCTGAATTTTTCGAGAGATACATATTCCCATCCACAGTGCATCTTACATTTAACTCATTCTATAATTGAGTCTTTATTCATTCCTTTGTAGGATTACTTATAATTGCAGAGGAACGTTCAGTCGTTTTGTGAGACCTGAAGAAGAAACCGTGCATCCAATTGAATTAAACACAATGTTCCCTGAGTCGACTCAGGGAACTAAGCGGAAGAGGGGGCGGAAAGATTGTGAGAGCCGTGGTGGGGGAGACTGTCCGGAGGCATGACACCCATCAGTGACAACACACTTGGGCCAGGAAGACTGGGATGAGTACTAAGATATACAGGATACCTTGCCACAAGGACTAATACAGACAGCCCACAGAGGAGGATATACAACTGATCAGGG
>PVHP010001912.1:0-13618 GCA_004024765.1 Zapus hudsonius | reverse complement strand
CACAATGTGCAATGACGAGAAAATTAAGTGAAAGAATTAAACAGAAAATAGATAAAACATTTTATTAATGCTGTGCATGAACTCCAGTTTTAGGTCATTCTACAAGTGACGAACTTAATTACTAATGGAGCGCCAGCATGGGAAGTAGGATAATTGGCTGTTCTAACACA
Source organism: Zapus hudsonius (assembly GCA_004024765.1). Taxonomy (NCBI): domain Eukaryota; kingdom Metazoa; phylum Chordata; class Mammalia; order Rodentia; family Dipodidae; genus Zapus; species Zapus hudsonius. Next base: position 13,448 of record PVHP010001912.1, on the reverse strand, counting down.
ATCTTCTGCACCAAACCCATGCGTTGGGAATAAATTTTCCACTAAGGGTTGGATTCAAAATGAGCATAGCATACATCTTTCATTACATAAGATGTTGCCTTCTCTGCATGAGATTATAGTAGACTGATGAAGGTCAAAAATGTGGAAAGCAATTAGGACATTGTGATTCCTGATTTCTGGCTTCATGTTAAGGTGCACTGTACACTTCCTTTGTTCATTTAACCAATGCATTTTTTAAAGAAATCATTTATTTACTTGCATGTGTGTATATGGTTATTGGCCTGGACATTCCAGAGCAGTCTCTTGCTACTACAAATCCATGCCTGCTTTGCATTACCTGAGTGGCTAGGGAATTAAACCCAATTTGGCAGGCATTCTAGTCAAGTGTCTTTAACTACTGAGTTACCTCTCCAGCCCCAGCATATGTTTTTGAATATCAGCTATGGACTAAGACCAAGGACACAGATAAGAAAAACTTGCCTTCAAGTAATTCACAGTTTCATAAAGTTAGAAACCCAGTCTCAGTTTTTGGTTGTAGATGGTGTGAGAAAGGGAAACACAGGGCTTAAGCCATCACAAAGAAAAACTGAAGAATCGGCTTCTATGTAGCCTGTTGCTTTGGTCTCTTTTCTTGAGGTCGATGAAATGCAAATTACTTTCTCATTATTGAGAGAAAACATCCAACTTGGAACAGCTAGTGGAAGGAAACAGTTTATTTCTGACTTACAGTTTTATCATGACAGGGAAAGTATGATAGTATCTGGAAGCATATTGTCACACCAACATGAAGGCAGTAGAGAGACCAAACTTCCAAGTAAAGATGTAGTATAAAATCTCAAGGCCTTCCATCAGTGATAAACATTAGTGTCAATGGGGGACATTTTACATCAAAACACTACATTCTGCCCCTGGACCCCATATACCCATGGCTATCTCATGATGCAAAATACATTCAGTAAAACTGCAAAAGTCCCCATAGATTTATCTTAACACCATTCAAAATTCACCATGTAAAGTCTCATCAGAAATTCAACACATTCTCTTAAATGTGAGCTCTGTAAAATCAAAACATAAGTTAAATACTTTCAATATATAATAGTACAAATAATTGTTTCCATCTAAAAATGGGGCAATGGGGACATAGAACGGTAAGATTGGACCAGTACAAGATTGAAACCCACCAGAAAAAAATGTGAATGTCTTGTATCTGGGGCTTGTGATGAAATACTCTGGACTCAGAAGGCTTGAGCAGTTCTGCTCTTCAACTTGTACAGCCAGTAGCCCTTCTCCTTAGCAGGATCTGCCTGGATCCTTGCAGCTCTTCCTGGTTGACATACCAAGGTCCCGCCATCTCCAACATCCCGGATCTCCATTGAAACCATGTTTCTTCATCACAGCCTCATCAAGCCTCCTGTCTTAGCCTCCACACAGGAACTCCAACCCTTCCTCACATTGCCTAGCCCCAGTGGCACTCAGTAACCTCAGTAAACTTGTCAACTCCAACTTACAACCTTAAATTCTCCAAAACAAGAACCACCTGGCAGATGTTGCAAAGCACCTCTGCCAGATGAGGATGAATTCTGACCTTGGGCCACAGTTAAAGAAGCTCTTGCCAGCTGACCTTGGAGATCAAGGAGCTCTTTCATTCTTCCTTCAGGCTTTTCTTCTTTCAAAAGAATTGGCATTCTCACGAGGCACCTTCACAAAAAAATTTTCATACACTGTATATACTTATTCATTATAAAGATATTAATTAAAAAAAGAATTGGCATTCTCACTAGCCTGAATCTTCAACTTTCTAATTCCTAATTGTAATTTCTAATTGTAGCCACATATGGTAATTCAAGTTAAAATTAAATAAAATTAGAGATACTGTTTCTCAATAAAAACATATTTATAGAGTACAATAGCCATGTTTCCATATTGTCTATAGACTAGAATATTTCCATCCTCAGGATTTTCTTCTAGATAGGGCCATTCTAACTGTTAATACAATGGATAAATGGGCAAGGTTAAGTTTGAGTTAAAATTCAAGAGTTACAGATTGTACTATGGGAAAGTGGCTGGGATTGTGGGAATTTTAGAGAGAAGAAAACAGAGTAGATGGGGATGGGCAGACATATGCACGGGGGAGAAGTTTCTGAGGACTGGACCGCCCTGAGAATGCATGGGGCAAGGCTCCTCTGACAGAGTGTCTGAAACCTGAATGGAGACACCGTGGGACGTTCAGTGTTGCGAGAACTTAAATATGCTTGGCGAAAACCTCAAGTGTTAAACCAAGACTCTAAGAAATCCCCACCTTGAAATTAATGACCATATTGTCAAATTCAGGCTATATTCCTAGGACTAAGGAAAAAAAATAAGAGAGGTTTATATTAAGAAAAAGCAAACAAGCCTGTCAAACTGAACTTTTTGAACACAAAGGATACTAAAGTTCACAGCACACTCCAACATGCCTCCACCCATGAATAGATGGATGAATAGTTATATGGATGTCAATCATTTCCTTTCTTGGTTAGAGAGATCAGGTTGTGTGTGAGGTTTCGCTGCAATTGCGTCAAGATGCTCGAATGTATTTGAACATTCTTAGAGTAAATTACAGAAGAAAAAGTGTTAAAGAATGAAAGAAGTTTTCTAGAATATGACTGTATATTAGACTAAAACATAGTATCTTTTAAATGAAGTATAACCTATATGCCCAAATGTGTTATTCAAGTATACAATCAGCAATTAGTAAAAATGTGGAAAATCATTGAACTGTTGCATGTAATAGCATTTAAAAACAGTGGACCAAATAAACATACCTTGAAATGTTCCATGTTATGGAAGAAGAGTAGAGGTTTATTCTTTTCTTTTAATGTAATTTTATGTTTTGCTGTGCTTGGGATTGGAAGCAGGGCCCTGTACATGTTCTCAATCTGTCTACTCCTGAGTTGCTTACCCAGTTCTTGCTTTCTCTAGCACTGTCTTAGGATACCACATCAGTCTCAGGAGTAGTAACTAAAGACACTAATTATAAACATGTCTAATGAGGTAAAGTCAATGAAAGTGGAAGTGATGTCCATCAGCTGGGGAGTGAGTTCTGATGCACCTGTGAAATGGAATATGCTGCTCTGAAAAGGCTGTGAGAAAACTCTAGGGCTTGGAATTAATTCAATTTCTTCACTGATGCATAGGTTAGAGAGATTTATACAAAATGATTGCTACTGTATATGAATTTTATCACAACAGTGTTTTTATAAACCATGCATTTTGTATTACATCAAATATCACATTGTCATTTTTATGGTAATGAAAAGAGCCTCATCTCTGCCAGTAAATATGTAACACTGTGCTACATCCCTCATCTTTAAATAACTTTATTTTGAGAAAGGATCTTTCTGGCTTTCTTGAGTAACCTAGGCTCCTTCTGTAAACTATAATGGCTTGGCTTGTCATTCTCCCACCTCAGCCTCCCTAGCTTGGATATATTTTTGAGGAGACTTATTTAATGTTTCCAACATTAGAATTTCTGCCTAATTTTCTTACACTAAAATTGACAAAGTTATCATATCAGTTGAATATACAGTGATTTCAACATCATTCTTAGTATATACTAAATCAAAATACTAAACCTCTCTCTCCCTTGCCCTCCTTCATGTTTTGTTTCTTCTTCTTGGCAATGAAGACTAATCTTAGGACCCGGTACATGCTAGGGAAACCTCTACCACAGAGCTTCCTGAAGCTCTCATTACCAAATTTTTATAAAATAAAATTAATGCTAGAATATTGTGTCTAAAATTTTCACATTAACAATTTGTAAATATATCCTCACTCATTGCTTCTTAAATATCTTTGCAAGTAAATGGCCTGTGTATTCGAAGACCCCAGTTCCTACTTTGTATCTGCCACTGACCTTGGACAATGTACTCTGTGGATCAAAGCTTTCTAATCTAGGGTTATAAAAAGAAATTACATTTAAGGTCCCTTTTAGCTTAGAGTTTTAAACTCGTGAGAATAATGTTTTCTAATTTTCTTTAGTAAAAAAATACAGTAGTTAATTTTACCCAGATGGCTTTTTGGAATATAAAGTCATAGTCGTGCCTGAATTGCTGACAGTATAAATACAGGAAGAGCTGTCAAAGGCCACCTTTCAACGGGAGATCTCTTTTCTTCAACAACCACATTAAATCCCTAAGGTGACCAGTGCTAGACCATTCTTCCATTATTTAAAGGTCACTGTTACTGGCAATCATTTTTTGTACCTCCCTAGGGTAGCTGCTTAAGACTACATTCATTCTCTATATTAACTTCTCTTCTGCATCTGTTAAATATCAAAGTAATTAAAGACTTATATAGATATTGAGCTACTTTATTTTTTAAAACTTACTTTTCTTAAAATCAAGAGACTTCAGGCAATATACTCTCAGTAAAAATAGCTTCAGATTTCTACTTATTTTTCTTGTTAAATTTATTCACAAAATAGGGTAATTCTAAAGCATCTACTAAAAGAAGACAATTGTACTGCTTTAATCTAGTTTAAGATATTTTGTGGTAACAAAGAATCCCCAAATCTCACAGAATTAAAATATTAGGAAACGTTTCTCCATGTGCATGGGCCAAGGCCATCCATGGCATCACTCAACAAGCTGTCTGGCAGCTGCCTTTTCATGCATGGTCCCATCATGGGGACCCCTTGATGCATCAGGGATGACACGCATTGTGTTTGCTGAGAAGCCGTTTGTTAGAGATAGTTACACATCTTCACCTGTGTGCATGCTGTTAAGTGCACAGAAAAGGGATGGATTTACTTTAGAAGGGCTTACATCTTTATAAAATAAAAAAGAGTTTCCAAAAAAAAAAACTTTCAGGAATTTCGGGTTTCTTAGAATTGCATTTGGATTAAAACACTTAATGTAGATAAACGTTCTAGTCTAGATTTAACAAAATCCACATTGGCATTGCTAACTTTCATGATGGCATCTTTGGTTTATGGTCCTGGCATTTGACTTAGTGGTCAATATATTAGTTTCATTTCTCTGTTGCTATGTTTTCTTTCAGTATTTGTTGTTGGCCGACTTCCAGCTATTTCTCAATAGATGAAAATTAAAGCTTGGTCTCTACCTTCAAGGAGATCACAGTCATCTTTAAACATCAATTAGACCCATACATAGCCTCGTTCCCCAAGATACCTATTCCAGACAGGCCATATTCTGTTTCAAACATACATAAATTGGCCTTATGGCATCATGCTATAAAGTTTTCGTTATGAACAAATTATATTTTTACATTTTATCATGTATGGATATATCACCTCTGCTGCATATTTCCAAGACTGTAAAGCATTATTATAACTGCTCAGTGAGAAAATGAACTCCAGCGTTTTTCACACACTTCCCTACAATGCAAAGTGCTGCTAACAAGCAAGCTAGTTCTTTTATGGCAGGGTAATTTGTCACAAGAAGGTTTTCTGTTGTTACTATAGTTGTGTCTAAAGCATAGTAGTGCTTTCTGAATAACAGTATATAACCCATTTTTTAAAGATCAGTAATACAGAGTATGACATGTTAAGAGATTTGTGTGTGAGGCATTTTTCCATAGATCTTTTATTGATTGAAGCTTACCTAAGCCACCTATTCCTTAAGACAGGCTATCTAAGGGAAGGATTTTCTCTTCTCTCTGGTCATTCAGTCAGCATCTTTTGATATCAATTATGGAACAGGAACTGTTCTACATTGTATAGTTAAAGGGGAAGAAAACATTCTGGAACTTTCTATGTATTGGAAAAAGCAATTTACAACTTAAGTTGTATCCTAGAGTCGGAGAAAAGTGCTACAAGTGTTCAGAACAGAAAAATTTATCTATATCTTGGAAGACAGCTTTTGTGTGTGTGTGTGTGTGTGTGTATGTGTGTGTGTGTGCAGATGGGATAGCTAAATAATCACATAAATCATCCATCCAATTCAAAGAGAATGATGTGGAAACTGTCCACAAGAAGAAACATGTGAGAAGATCTACTAGATTTGCTAAAAATCTGTGAGAAGTTCAGAAAGATTGTGTAACAGGAGAGGGCAGGTCTGCAAAATGAGAGCATAGGAAGGGACAGAGGCAAGACCACCACAGATCCTTTATTATGGTATTAGGAGGCGTTGTAGACAGCTCCAAGTTGCTGTCATGAACATCCAAACCTGGCACAGGTTAAAGGAGGAAGGAATTTATTTCAAGCTTACATATCCAGGAGGATGTTCCACTGGTGGTGAGAAAAAGCTGCTTCCATTCATTCAAGCAGAGAAAACCATCACCACTCAGCAAACACCCAAAGTAGCCAACACAGGACTGGCAGCAAGCAGTAGGAACCCCCACCAGAGCTCAGAGTGTTCTGCATACCTTTTGGCTTAAATTCAGATCCACTCCCAAACATACCTAAGGGCTGGACCTCAAGATCTGTCCCAAATGACACCTTTTTCAGCTAGGAGGCTGAAAATCCAAGTTACAAGCTTTAATAAAACACCTGAGTTCATAAACTTCAAACTACCACCAAAGGTAAAAAGTGAATTCCAAAGACAATGGGCCTGAAATTTGACAGGAATTACATGATCAGATTTGTGTTGGGCAGTAGATTTGAAATGAAAAAAGAGAACAAGCAAAACTCTGGGTTGGAACATGTTAATCCAGGTGGAGAATGACTATCATGGACCAAACCGCAAATGGGGAATATTCTAAAACATACTGCTGAAATGCTGAAGCCTTGGTCCCAGTCACTCAGACAATCCAATAACTGAGATGTGATTGAGGCATGAGGACTCTTCCCCAATCAATAGATGAACCCTTTGATAGATATTTGTCTAATATTGAAGAAACAAGTGCCCAAAGAGATTGTTGTGAAGATGTTTTTTTAACATCAGCAACACTTGGAGATACTAAAATATCACCTGTTCCCAAAGAAACAAATAAGTGAATGAATGCATGTCATCTCTGTATGCTGAGACCTAAGGTCTATAAGATGTAGTGCTTGAGACTTACTGCTTCCATGCGGGAAATTGCTGCACTGATTGCAGTGTGATAATTCCTTCCTTCAGTGTTTGTCTCTTCAAAGAAAAATCTTTATTTTTTTTGGAACATGTTATTTTTTTTCTAGCATCTGAGGTACAAACAAATCAACATTTCTTTCCTTATTGTCACTAAACTTCTTAAATTCCATAACTCTTTCCAGCTAATATTTTCAGCTGAGCTACCTCAGGTATTAGGCATGATACTAACTCACTGTAGCATCTTGTTAGAAAATCTGTAATGATGGAGAAAGGGACTCTAGTTTCCACCTGAGAAGAGAAGCAAGTTCAGCTTGTTCATTCATGTGACACATCTTAAACTCTTACATGGAAAATCTCTGTGTATACACCAGAGCCACCATTGCCCTGAAAGAATATGTAAAAGCATCCTCTTTATTTATTGTGCCTGAGCTAATAATATCTTATTATTTATACCCATAAGCTATACTTTATGGAAATAGAATTGGCATGAGACTTTAAGAAAACATGTTTTTCTTTTATTTCAAGAAGTGCTATATCTCAACATAGATACCTGAATGTTATCAAGAACATGTTGTTGAGAGGTCTGCTTGGAGCTGTTTACTAGCTGTGTGAACTCCTTAGAAAGGACCTGACAGTAAGATAAAGATCCATGTAAACACCATAGTTGCCACTCTAGTCTATTCAGTGCAAGCCATTGTGAAGTAGAGTGTAAAACTAGGGGTTTGAGAGATGGGTCGGTGGTCTAACAGCCTGGGGTCATTTTCCCAGGACCCCAGTAAAGACAAATGCACAAAATGGAACATGCACCTGGAGTTCATTTGCAGTACCAAAAGGAGCTGATATGCTCACATTCTCTCTTTCTCTTCCTCTCTTCCTTTCTCTCCCTCTCCTCTCAAATAAATAAATTTTAAAAAGAATGTAAAGCTAAACTATCTGTTTTAGTTTAAATTAATGAGTTTTCTCTTTTGTTACATTTTGAGGACCTATGTACAATTTAAAGTCATTTATTAAATCCCCAAATTTCCAAAATGAGGTTTAAGTAGTTAATTAAAATCATTAAAAATATTGTTTGCATTGCAGTTTAAGCATGGGAGGGGGGAGGACTCGTGACTTTAGGAGCTTCACAATTACCACTGATGGAATAAAAATCCTTTACACTTATGGTATCTCAAGGAGATTCAAACAAATACTAAATTAGATAACAAAATGGCAAGCAGCAAATTACTACACACATTTGGGAAAGACATTTTTTTAAATAGGAAGTGTTTCTAACAACTATTACTGTGATCTAGAGCGTATTAATTACTTAAAAATGTTCTTAACTGTACAAGAGGAGGCACGGAAAGTTGGAAGTGGATTGTCATGACCCCTACATTTATTGTGCTTTGTGAATACCTCCTGTGGCTGATGGCTGTGCATGTTTATCCTAACACACTATACACAGTCCTTGGCCTTCATCATAAGACTGATGTGGGCATGCTTCAACAGACTGCTTTTATGATTAGTCAGATATATTTTTTGTTGTTGTTTTGGAGGCGAAAAGGAAGTAGAAGGCAATGGAGGGAGGTAGGGGTGTCAAAGGAAACGGGAGCACTAGTGGCAGAAAGGGAGGGAAAAATAAAAGGGAGAAGGGAGGAAAGAAGAGAAGCTCATTCGAGGTTGCTAGTTCAAAACAGAGAAGAGAAATGAGGCAGTTGTTAGTAGGCCTGCAAGGCCAGCACAGGCCCTAGCATCTAATTCATTAATCACATGGCGAATGTACCCTCCCTATGCACAATGAGCTTGAAGGTAGAGGTGTACCCAGGCCACTGAGTAAAGTGCCAGCCTCATGAGGACCAAAGTTATCTCTCCCCAAATTCACATAAAAATTCCTGGCAATGAGGTGGACATCTGTAATCTTAGCACCAGGGAAAAGAAAACAGGAGCATCCCTGGTGCTTGCTGACTAGCAAGACTAGCCTAATTTTGGTGAATTTCAGGCCAATATGTCACCATGTAATCTTAAAAAGAGATGAATGGGTATAACTTTCTTGGGGAAAACATTCTAAGTGGCCTCTGGTCTCCTTACTCAAGCACATACAGATGTTTGCCCACATGTGTACAGGTGAGTGACACACATAGCAACATGCCAGGGCTAGGGAGATGGCTCAGAGGTTAAAGGCACTTGCTTGCAAAGCCTGACAGGCCAGACTCAATTTCCCACTACTCACATAAAGCCAGATGCACAAAGTGGCCCAAATGTCTGGAATTAGTTTGCAGAGATAAGAGGCCCTGGCCTTCCCATATTCTGTCTCTTTCTTTTCTTCTCTCTCTCTCTCTCTCTCTCTCTCTCTCTCTCTCTCTCTCTCTCTGCCAGCTTCTCACAAATAAATAACAAACAGATGTATACGAAAGAAGCCTGCATATGTATATAAAATATATTCATATATATATGTATATATACACACACATAAAAAGATAATTGAGGCCTCCTTGAGCCTCAGAGTTCAGAGGATGTGAAGGAATAAACAGAATTTAGAATTGGGCCATAAACACAACTCTTTTCAAGGGAGCGGCATGCTCCAAGCATTGGTTTGTAACACTACGGTTTGGCAATCATCAAGGTGAGTCTCAAAGGCCAATCAAGTTCAGGTAGGGGATTCTGTTTTGTACCACCATGGGGAACCAAACACTTTACCACATAATGTACGTAATGGACACATCATGAAAGATAGAGCAACTTGATTTTTCATCAGAGAACTTTGATAATTGAATCAAGAAAGCTGCACCCATGGGAGGAAGGAAGAGAATTGCAGAGTGGTGAGCTTTGGCACTGAGACCAGACAGGAAGGGATCTCTGAAAGCCTTTTAAGGATGAGGAGGGTGCAAGGCAAAGCTGATCTTAATGTGTGCTCATGCCCTGCTCCATTGTCCCATCTGCATTTAGTGCTAAGATGGGGCTTTGAAGATGGGAGGCTCTGGCTCAGTTTAGCCTTTGCCTTACTCCTGTATGTGCTTTCTTGCAGGGAGGGACATCAAAGACTGTACAATCATACAGACTCTAGTACCAGAGAGAGGGGGGGTTATACAGAGCAGGAACTTTCTTCTTTTTTATTATGGATAAAAATGAGGCCCTTCTTATATATTGATGGAAATTATTTCATAGAAATGAAATTTTTTATTTTAATAAACTCCAGAGTGTCAGAAATAGGTGAGTTTAAAAAGATTATTCTTTTGAAATCATCATTATGTTGTCCAATCAGATTGATTGAAAGACTAATTTTCCTCTTTTCAATCAGGCTTCCTTCTTCCCTTATTTCCTTCTATCCTTCTTTCCTTCTTTTTATAATAACATGTGAGTGCTTTCTCTGAGAAAGGACCTGTCCTAAGAACTAGTTCATAAAAGAGAGACTATGCAGCTCCTGGAAGATTTTAAAGCTCTTAGGGAAAAGAACCAAGCTAGGTGTGATGGTGCATGCAGGTGATTCCAGTGCGTGGAAAGTGGAGGTAGGGGGTCAGCAGTTTAAGGTTATCCTTGGTTACATGGTAAGTTTGAGGCTTGCTTAGGGTACATATGGCCTTGTGTCAAAAAAAAAAGCCAAAAATAGCAATATTCCTTCTCCCCCCCAAATTGGAATAAGTAACTCAAGTAATAATTAAATTAAATTAAGTAATTAAAGTTCTTTCAAATAGATGGGAAAATCATGTCTATTCAGAATAAAAGGCATTTTCTTCCTTTTTATTGCATTTCTTCTTAAAGGACCTTGCTTAATTAAACAGTGATATTTAACAATAGAGGGGACTTGTTATTGATCATCTATAAAGCAAATTTCTTTGTGCAGTGTTTTTGGATAAACTGAACATGGCGAATCTGGATTTTGCTTCAAAGCATCTCCTGATATCCCATCAGAATTTAGAGATGATCTGTTTGGAAGGAGCCCAGTTTGCAAAGTGCTAACTCATCCTCGTGTGCAGGCTTGATTGTGATGTTGGTCTCTTAGGTGATGAGAGAGGTGTATTCCACACAGCAGTACTTTAGGAAAGAGCATCAAATAATAACCAAACTACTCCAGAAAAGACAGGACAAAGTCTGCTAAAATTCTCAACCTCTTGGTATTAAAAAACAAAACAAAACAACCTTCTACATGTCACTTCTTGGACAAAGGATGATCTAAATGGACATTGTTTCACACTGAATTTGATGGGTATAGTTTATCTTGTTTTCCATGCCAATTAGAATCCAAAATGCTTAGTAGCAGCCTTAGAGAGGGAGAAGCAGATTAAATGCAGGCGAATTGTACTAGAGGCCAACTGGATCTTTGCACCTCCAGCTGTTGTCACAGATGTGTACAACCTAAAAGCTTGTATTTTGAATGGTGTAGACATATATGCCCATGACTATTCTTAGATATGAGATGTGGTCTTTCGAAGTGAAGTGGGGTCTGAAATGGAGTTGATTTTTTTTTTTATTACGAGTTTAAGAAGTACAAATTGCACAGGGTTTGCAATCGTGGTCTACCATAAAGCTGTTAATATTTTCATTGCCCATTTGTAGTGACCTGTCCAAGAAGTTAGGTGTGCTGCATTAATTTCAGTCATAATTATATATATATATATATATATATATATATATATATATATATATATATATATATATCACATGGTAATTAACACTCATAGGTGACACCTGTCAGTCTGTTTTGGCTACTATAATAAACTGCCTTAAACTCTGGGACTGGTGACTACCCACCAAAAGTAATTTATTTCTCACAATGTGGGAACTGCAAGCTCAAGGCATTGGTACCTGGCACTCTGGCCAACTCTGACCTTGGGCTGTGAACTCTACAGTGGAGGACCAAGGGGACTCTTCTGAGCCTCTTGTTCCTGTTCTGTTCTTATAACCTCACCATCCCCAAACCACCACATCCTAGCACCATGGCTGAATGGACCTTAGGGCACACAGACACTCAGCACTAACGTAAGTGGGTGCACTCGGAGGTATTTTGTGTATGACTACTTACTTGCTGGGAGAAGGCTGCTTGCTCATTTTGCTCTGCCTTTTATAGCTTTCCCCAGTGCACAATGTTGAATATTGGAGAGGATGAAAATATTTTCCAAAGTTTCAGTCTCTGGGTGAAAACTTGCAATGCTTTGCTCTTAGGAATAATGCTATATTCGCTTCTTGAGAGTTGTTATGGATCAATTTAAGGACTTTCCTTCTATTGATAGTTAGATGGGGATTTTCATTTACAGATGTTGGGTTGCTTTGAAGATTTGTCTGTATGGATCATATGGCTTTTTGCCTTATTCTGTTAATATGAAAATTACAGTAATTGAGTTTTAATTGATAGGTGCATTAGTCAGGGTTCTCTAGAGGAACAGAACCAATAGAATGGATTGCAGTAAACAAAAAGGGATTTATTGGATTAGCTCACAGCAGTCCCTCAATAGCGGTCTGTAAACCCGTGAAGTTGTGTCATCTTTCACATTCTTTCAAGTAACATTAAGAAGAACTATTAGCTATTTATTAAAAGTTGAAAAACGAATAAGCAACAGAAATTTACCCAAATATTGTCTAACTTATTTAATTGTGATGGCAACAAAAAAATCCTCCAAACTTAAAATAAAAAACTCTCCTCTCTCTCTCTCTCTCTCTCCTCTCTCTCTCTCTCTCTCTCTCTCTCTCTCTCTCTCTCTCTCTCTCTCTCTCTCTCTCTCGTGTATGTGTGTCGGGGGATGTGGGTATACACAGGCCACATGTGGAGGTTAGAGGACAACTTTGGCTGTAGATCCTCACTGTCTACCTTGTTTGAAGCAGGATTACTGGTGTGTTAATGATATGCCAGGCTGACTGGCCTAAAAGCAACCCAGGATTCTTCTGTCTCCACCTCTCACCTTACAGAAAGTGTTCTGGGATTACAGTGGCTGGTGTGATCCTGTCCATACATTCTTGGGATTTGAACTCTGGTCATTTTGCTTGCTGTTTACCCATTGAGGCATCTTCCCAGCTCAGCTCAATTGTCTGAATTAGATAAAAATTCTTTTCAAAAACTTTAAATCGGGTGGAAAAGGAAATAGAGATGTAATATAAAGATAACTTCATGACAATATGGAGACATACAATGGACCTCCCACTCTCCCACTGTAACAACCCACCACAAACTCCCATTATACTACAGCTTCAGATCCCTATTAAGTAAACTTTACAAATCACTGACCTATGCTGCATGTGCATTATATACAGAATGAACCTGTGTCATTTTGTGAGGCTAAAATCCCGGCCCCAAGATGGAGCAGGACTGGCCACGCTGGGAAAACAGAGTGATGGCAGCAAAAACTCTGCTGACATAAATCTCTGGAAAATAAATTGAGTTATCTCATTTTCTCTGGAGCAATGTTGCACAACCCACAGCCCTGACCTCAAGCTCTAGCTAACAGTTCACTGAAAAAAAAAAAAAAT
>PVHP010001911.1:0-99016 GCA_004024765.1 Zapus hudsonius | reverse complement strand
GCCACAGAGAAAACTTTGTGAATAAGAGAAAACAAGACCAATAAATAAATGAAAACTAAAAGGGATAGCTTATGTTTAGAAGAGAATTTAGAAATGAGTTCTAATTCATATTTTGCTTTATAGGGACATATCCCAAAGATGTTTTCTCATTTAATATTTTCCCAGTAGAATTCCTGTTGAATTATACATGCAACCAGAACAAATGTTCAGCTGATGTGCATATAAGAAAATTTCTGTCCATAAGCTCAATAAAAAATTCTAAGCAATAATAAACCTAGGCAAGTTCTTAAGCTGTAGTCCAAACAAAGCTGGAGGAACATCAGGAGTAGAAGTAATCGTTTGGAAACATACCTGGTTCTTACAAAGGGAAAGTTCCTGAGCATTGAGGACATCTGACACTCAGTGTGAGCAATTCTTTGCATTGTTGCTTTTGTAAAGGAGGCTGACTTTAAAAGTGGTTGTACAAAAATGGTTTTTAAAAAATCCCTTAATATCATGCTGGGAAATTTGGTGCTGAATTCCATTCAGGGCATCAATCAGAAAAAGTTAATGATAGTAATAACAGGAAGTCATTCAATCAAACTACTAGATGCCGCTTTCTGAAAATAATGTGTTTTCATTGTATTATCCTTGAATGAGTGGATTACAATTGCCTGTCTTGAACCACCATGCAAAGAATTCCTTAACATGATCTTGAAGGGAATAGGTAAAGCTCATCTCTTCAGTTTTTAATTCTAAAATGGCAGCTACCTTCCCTGATGATCCGTGCAGGGATCCCTTCCACAGCACAAAAATGACAAAGAATCTCTGGTCTTTCCCATCCAATGCGCCTCTGCCAACCTTCACAGCCATTGTGAGAATATTTTAACTTTTCCCTTCTGATTTTGTTTAAGCTCCCAATTTGCCCTTTGATTCATAAATAAGACATCATCTAGGCAATTTTGCCCTGTTTTTTTATGACAAATTTTACCTATATTTTTCTAACTCATTTGTTGCTAATCATTGTGTGATGGTTAACTTTTCTTGTTGGAAACATTTATGGTACACCACAAAAAGTACTGGATGCTGATGCAGAGAAGCCACACAAACTATCTGAGAACAGCCATTGTAAACATGGAGCAATATTTTAAGTGATATTTAAGTGATAGTTGTATGTTAATATATATTATAAAATTAAGTAATAATGGTGCTATGTTTCAGCTACACTTAAGGGAATCTTGGGAATTCAACAACTCAAAGGGGAAATATACTATCGATGCATATTTTCACAGATTATCTCATTTCTAGGAATAACATGAAGCAGGAAATGTCTGTATTTAAGAAGATACTGACATTGTAAATCAAAACAGGCTTTCCTACAAAGAAACATGTTCAGAGCAAGAATAGACTCCTAATTAAAAAAGGTGATTGCTGAAAGTATACATAAATTACAAGGGCTAGAAGGCCAAAACAACCTGCATGTAGAAAAAAATTTAAAAGCACATACAAGATCAGGGAAAAAGCAGAAAATTATATGTACTTCAACACATCCTCATAACAGATTCAGATTTCTGGTAATAAAACATAAATAAAAACTTCCAAGTAGTGAACCAGGGGATTTGTACAGCAGCAGTGATCAAACTGGCCATATGAACAGGTGAGCACCAATACTGGATGCTAAATGTCAACAAAGCAAGGTATTGAATTCGTCATAACTCTAGACAGTTTTAGATATATAAAAATTTAGAGGGTTTACTTTGCTGGCTATTTTGAAGAAGTTACTTAGGAAAGATTTGTGTAAAACAAAAATAAAATACAAAAAGCAATGAAATTCAAGAAACTGAAGAAGTAAGCCATTGAAAATGAGTTTGATTATGACAGCTACAGAGAAGACAATAAAATCAAAATTAAATAGAGCACAAAGTACAGTTATCAAAATTGAAAGTCAAGCCAGGCAGAGAGGTGTATACCAGCAATTGGGAGGCAGAGACGGGAGAATTACCATGAGCTTGAGAACACCCTGAAACTACATAGTAAATTCCAGGTCAGATTGGGCTATATTGAGACCCTACCTCTTAAAAAAATGGAAGTCAATCTCCTAGGAATCTCAAAAGAACAAATACTGAAATTAATCCCAAACACTACTGTATTATATTAAAAGTTCAGTGTAACAGTAAAAATGATCCCAGCACTTGTGAAGCAGACGTAGGATGGCTAGTCTGGGACTACAGACTGAATTCCAGGTCAGCCTGGGCTAAGGTGAGACCCCACCTCAAAATTAAAACAAAAAAAAAAGAACAAGAATGGCCTCTCCATGACTTTTGACTTCCTTGCTCATCTTGTAATCTATCCCTTGGACAAACACATCTGCCACAATGCCATTTACCATGTTGGGATGCAGCTGATGGGGTGTTTACCATGGCTGAAGAGAGTGCCAGCCAAATATTACACATTCAGCTTCCAAACAGAACAAAGCTTTTGTTTTTATAAGCTATGCATTCTCAGATATTTTAAATGGGCAAGTTTGTCTTAAGTCACACAGTTAACAAGTGATAGACCCACAATCCACACCTATACAGCTCAGTTCCAGAGACTATACTGTAAGCCACTGTACTGAAGTACAGAATGTATGTGTTTCTTCTTCCAACTAGAGAAAGAAGTGTGATTCAAATGATGGGGAAAATAAAGCAAAATAAATACAAAAAAGTTACATTTAAACCAAATAACAATAATGTGTACTTTAGAGCAAAAACTAAATTCATAAGGATCTTAATTATGAAACCACTGAAAGGAAAATTTAGTAGAATATATGCATTAGATTAATATTTTGTCATGACTAGGAAAATACTCTGGTTTTAATCAGTTATAATTAAAATATAAGCAAAGTAAAAAGATTTGCTATGGCTGTGCACCAAATGAAAAGCTTCCAGTCTTTAAATAGAGTAAATGTAAGGGACCGGTTGAAAGAAATTTGAAAGAAGATGAAATAAAAGGAGGAGCAAAGTGTGAAGGTGAAGGGAGGGGAAACTAAGTTGTTGAAAGTTGATAAACTTATCAATAGAGGTTACTATATTGCTTTATGACTCAAAGTAGAAGAGCTATATATAAGAATTTAGAAACCAGGCATGGTGGTGTACTTGGGGGGCAGAGGAGGTAGAACGATCACGGTGAGTTCGAGGCCAGCCTGAGACTACACAGTGAATTCCATATCAGCCTGAGCCATGAAAGCCTTTCTAAAGAAGATTCTGAATATGCTGTCACTGTGAGGAGATTGAAGGCTGTGGGAGAGGCAGAGATGATAAAAGTCAACCAAATTCCATCCATCCTAGGAAGGAATCTCTATGCATTATCTAACATCAGTCAAGCACAAAAGAGATAACTAATGCTATTAAAGATGTAAAATACTCAGAAAAAAATTAAAACAAGTAAGTTTTGAGAGTAGGCAGAGGCTGGTTCCTATTCACAGAAGACTGTCTGATATTAATCCACAAGCTTATGAAGTTTGTTTGTTTGTTTGCTTGCTTGGTTCTTTCTTTCTTTGTTTCTTTCTTATTTGTTTTTTGAGGTATGGTCTCTCTCAAGCTGAGGCTGACCTGGAACTCACCCTGTTTTCTCAGGCTGGTCTCAAACTCATGTCGATCCTCCTACCTCTACCTCCCAAGTGCTAGGAATAAAGGCATGCATCAGGGCACCAGTGTGTTAAGGGCCTGCACCCTGGGCTAATGAGGGGCATAATGTGTTTGGGGAATGTGCTCCCATGTTGTGCTGCCCACCTCCATCTACATCTTTAGTATCAGCCACCAGCCCAGAGTGACTGGCACATTTGTAACCTCCACACTTGAGCATCTGTGGATATAATATTATCCCACTGAAATCCATCTCAAAACCAAAACAGAACACTCACTAAAGAAATAAGGCTTTTATCCATTCACAATCTTCCCACCACACACACCGTACCTGCCTACCAGTTCCCCTTTGGTGCCTCCTTTACTACCCCAATTAGAGAGCACAGAGATATGTGGAAGGTGTCTGCCAGGGAGATATCAGTGTTGACTCCATAATCTAATCATCTGGGGAAGGGTGGGGGAAGAGGAGCAAGTGCTACTGCTTTAGAACCCCTTGAGTCCCAGAGTCAAGACACAGCCAGAGATTTCTGACATCCAAAGCAACTTTTGTACCAGCCGAGGATTGCAGGTGAGCCAGTAACCTCTGCAATCTGTGCATCAGTGGATACAACACCATCCCATTCCAATATGGCTTAAACCCAAAACAGAATACTCACATTGGCCAATAATTGCTCCCTCCTTATGAAAATTAGACTTTTATCCTGCGATGAGTAGACTCCAATGCAGAAAGAACACAATGCAACACAGCTCCACCAAGGTCACCTAGTCCCACAAAAGAAGTTATAACAAGACTCTGACCAAGATAATAGCTGAAAACTCTTATGGAAACCAAGAACCCAGACGCCAAAGGGAAAGTTCCACTAAATAGGGATCTACAGAGAGGCTACCCCCATTAGAATCTTGCCAAATTGAGAAGGTTTGTCTCACTTAACCTATACCTCTCTGTTGGAGATCCTGTGTGTATTTTTCAGATATTTTGTGTCAATAACATAATTATAGTCATAAAGCTTTTAGCGGATTTTTAGAATTGAGAGTTGTGACATTTACTGGGAGATGGATAAAAAAGGTTGTTCTTTTGGTGTGTAATTTATTCTCTTTATTTGCCACAGGTGCCTTCATTTGCAAGATGGTGCCATTCGTCCAGTCTACTGCTATTGTGACAGAAATCCTCACTATGACCTGCATTGCTGTGGAAAGGCACCAGGGACTTGTTCACCCATTTAAAATGAAGTGGCAGTACACCAACCAGAGGGCTTTCACGATGCTAGGTATGTGAGTCACTTTTTGTCACTTTGACAAAATACCTCACATAAGCAACTGAGGGGAGGAAGGGCTCATTGTTGTTTATGGTTTCAGAGGATTCAGCCCATGGCAGCCACTCGGCTCTGTTGATCTGTTGCCTTTTGTGGTGAGGCAGAACATCATGGCAAGGACATGTCATGGAGTAATGTGACTCACTCATAGCAGACAGGAGGCAGAGAGACAGAAAGGGGACAAGACATACCTTTCAAAGGCAACTCCCAACTTTTTCCAACCAGGCCCTACCTCCTAATAATCTATTCACTTATGAGCTCCTCAATAGATTAATCCATTTAGGACATTAGAACTCTTGTGATCCAATCACCTCTCAAAAATCTATCAGCTGTCAAGCAAATCCTTTGGGAACATTTCAGATTCAAACTATAGCTCTAGGTGAGGCCACTGGCGGTGTCCACTAGAATGCATGCCATTCTTCATTACAGAGAAAAAAATCCCACTCGCACAACTGGAAGGTAATTTCTCCTTTTATGTATAAGCGTTAGGTGGAAACTCTAAGATTTCTTGGCTAGAGAGAGTTACAGAATGTATTAGTAATGATTATCTAACCCATTCTCTTCTGTCCCTGGATGGTCAAGTGACCAGGTAGAGTTTTAATATTCTAAGCCAACTAAGCTCAAGAATTTGCTAAAGACTGAAAAAAACGATAGGATGTAAGATAGCTATTCCTGTCTAGAAGAGAATAAATAACTACAGTGATGTAGTATCAGACAGACAGACAGGCTTATGAATTAGGACTATCTTGAAACATTATCTTGAGATGACTTTCTATGATAGTACCAATTTGTGTTTTCTTTAGCATGAACCTCAATTTATGGTTTGATTCTCAGTTCCTTGAAGCCCCAACAAAGCCCTACTTACATAATCACACTATGCAGTGAGGAGAGAATTTTGTATGCTTTTCAGCCTGTTAAAATGGTCCTTGATAGTATGTTTTTTATTCTTTGCTAGGGGTATATCATTAACATAATTATTCCCAACAAACTCATGAAGGGCAGGAAATTTAGAAAGAATATGCTAATTTCTATAGTTATAGTGATGGGATTTTTTTTCTAAATAAGAAAACATTTTCCAGGTTATGGTGCTTAAAAGAAATGCATTTTAGATTTTAAGAAGAAATAATAAAAGGAGGTCTATGCTATGTTAAAAGTTATTCATCCTTTCGATATGGATCAGCTCCTACTAAGGATCAGGAGATTTCCTTAAAATCTTATTTGAGAAAAAGTAAGCCCTCAAGGAGTTCAAGGAAAACTAAGAAGACTTGGGTAAGGGCTATAAAGCCTGGAAAGAGACAGAATCAAGAAAGTACTGGACAGCATCTTGGAAATTGCAGTTTCCTTTAGGCCACATAGAGAAGATAGTTTATGAGTCATCCTAGAAGGTGAATCCATAGATGGAAAATGAGGTGACTGATGGGGTGTGGAACAGCATGGTGCATTCTGGGATGTGGGAACTGAAACCAACTCTGTACATTCTTCCTCAGTAGAGGTCTCAGTAGCAGAACATGAACTGAACTGAAAGAGGATAGAAGAGCTCAGAGGATCATACTCTCGGGTTTGGATTTTACCCTACAGTCAGTGGGCATTATTAGTTTTTGACATTTAAAACATTTTTTAAAAAGATCATTACAGCAGCAGTTTTCAGGATAGGGAAAGAATTGATACCCTACGTGGAGATCAGTGAGCTGCCCCCAGAGCAGAGGAGATGGGAGACAATGAAGACAGTCTTGGCCTGGAGAGATGGCTCAGTGGTGAAACTTGCAAAGCCTGACAGCCTAGACCCATGTAAATCCATCTGCACAAAGTAGCACATGTGTCTGGACTTCATTTGCAGTGGCAAGAGGCCCTGGAGTGTCTATGTTCTCTCAATCTGCCATTTTCTGCCTCTCTCAAATAAATTTTTAAAAATATTTTTTGAAAAGAGAGTCCTGATGATCAGAGAAGCATGGATTTTTTTTTTTTACTGAGCTAAGTGTATTCTGATGGTCTGATTGTTTTTACAGGTGTGGTCTGGCTGGTCGCAGTCATCGTAGGATCACCCATGTGGCATGTCCAACAACTTGAGGTAGATTGGGGGCTGGATTGATAATTACATTACTGCAATTAATTATATCATTTTCTTTCCTTCAAGACCATTGCAAAAAAATTTGTATGACTGCAAATACTTCATTGGAAATCTTTTAAATAGAATAAAATAATCTGGGCGTGGTGGCGCATGCCTTTAATCCCAGCACTCCGGAGGCAGAGGTAGGAGGATCACCATGAGTTCAAGGCCACCCTGAGACTACAGAGTGAATTCCAGGTCAGCCTGGACTAGAGCGGGACCTTACCTCGGAAAAAAAAAAAAAAGAATAAAATAGCCCTTTTTCTCTCTGTTCATCTAGCTCTATTTGATATTATGCTGTTAAGACTATAATTCTTAATATTTTAAAAAATAAAACTTTCAAGGTCACTTTCTTAATTTTTCTGCAAATTGAGCATTCTTTTCTAGTGGCCTTCAGTGTCTTGTTACAATTAAGACTTCAGTGATTGCTCTAGATTAACTTTGATGTGTAAGTCATTTAAGAATTATGAAAGTTGATTCTCCTGCATAAGACCTGATTTCTTTACCTACTAGCTATTCATTGGCAACTTGAATTTTTTGCCTTTATTGTCCGTATTTAGATACATTGAATGGGCCAATAATGAGTCGGTATCCCCATTTCCCCAATTTCCCTCTTCCCTATCCCTAATCGGCTGGATGTCCTTCTCCGTGGGCAGTCTGGATCAGTCCATGGGGTAGGAGGTTATAGAAAGCCTAGGGGTCAACCCAGTTCCACCCCCCCCCTTTGTATGTTGTTACTGAGGGGGGCCATGTCTCTGGCCATTCTCCCCCACAATCTTTCCGCCCCCTCTTCCACTCAGTTCCCTGAGTTATGGTGGGTGAGTATTAAGGCTGCTTTATTGTTGAGGTCTTAGGGGGTCTCTGTTCTTCTGCTTTAGGTTGCATTGAAAATCGTTGTTGTCTGGCTGGCTGACTTATTCTGTGTTGACTGATTGGCTGTGGTTATAGGCCTCTTGGCTTGTCCCACCACTCTTTGTGGGATTCTATCTGGATCCTTCATGGTAGATCTGGTGTGGCTCATCTCTTGCCCAGGTGTCAGCTATCGGCCTGTGGTTCGTTGGTAGGGTTGGAGGATCCATAACTCTCTCGCTGCATTCTGAAAGATATAAACAGAATCTCCATTGGAGAGTGAGATCAGTATAGGTTAACTTAGATACACATTTCTGAGTTGGCTAGATACTTTGTTAATAACTATGTAAATCACTCATATAGTTCATTTCTCTTTGGGGGCCTAAGATTCTGGTTCCCAGTGTGTTTCGTTCTGAGTCCCCAGTTCCAGTTAAGGGCTCCCCTTCACTGAGTGGCTTATTTGGCCGAATTAAAAGCTGTTGAATGCCTCCCCCAGGCTTTGGCTCCTCCATTGCACGGTTCATCATCCGCTGTTCTCTCCTAGTAGGCAGTGTGTTCAGCCTACTCCTGGTGGCCGACTTCGGTTCATGCCAGTGGTCTCTGTTTACTCCAGCTGTCATTGACCAGCTTCCCCTGGCAGCTTATGCAGTGCCTTCCAGCCCTGCACTAACTACCATCTGGGGGCTGGATACCATTCTGTGCCTCGCAGGGTCTCTTGATGCTGATAGATAGTTTTCTGTAGTTTCTTTAGCAACAGGATCCTGCCTCGGACCTGGGGTGGGTATTCAAGCCCTTTGACAGAATCCTGCCTTGTTTTGGGGACCTCATGGGTCACTTTGATCAACAGCTCAGTGAAGTAAGGAGCCAGTGACTGGGACCTTGAAATTTTAATTTAATTTAATTTAATTGGAAACACATCAGGGAGCATGTTCTCCAACCTCTGTCTTTGTTCTTACCTTTGTTTTATGGGACAAGCCATGTGTGGGGATTCACAGTAAAGGGAATAGGATAGTGGTTTTTCCAGAATATCCACTGAGATGTCTTTTGATGTACTTTGTAGTTTACCACAGACAACTGTCTCAAAGACATTGTTCACGTGGCCCCTAATGGGATTTATAAAATCATACATCCCTTTGAATTTTTTAAAACAGACAGGCAAAGGTGAGACCTTATTGAGCATATCATAGCCATCAGCAAGGAGATCAGATTAAGACCCAAGGTAAAAAGTACACCAAAAAAAGTAGCCTGATATTTTTTCTATAACTGTTTATCGGGTGAGCTGGTCTCTTTAAGTGAGAGCAGAAAGCAGCTTCATTCTGCATGATGCCATCTATGAAAAGGATGTGCCAGTCTTCACCATGAGATGTCATGGATAACGCCTTGGATGGACCCTGCAACTCCTGCCGTTGTTTGGCTAATTAAATGTCTCTCACTTTCAGTCACAAGAACAGTGTTACTCCTGTTATAAAATATCCAGGCCAGTTTAAGTGTAACATAAATTCATACAATCAACTGAAAATTTTGTCCTTTGCTCAAATTGAACTGATTTTAGGCCTTAACATGCAAAGGGTTGTGGGTAGCTTTTTGGCTGTCTCATACACAGGCTCACTCAGGGACCAATTAAGAGAATGGGGACAGGAAGGAGCTGAGGTACTCTGGAAGTGGTACCTCTGAGTGTGGCCATGGCCCATGATTGATGCTTTCCTTCTGGATTTTCAAGAGAACAGGCTTCTGACTGCTTCTTCACTCCCTAGCTGGTTGTGCATGAAGACCTCGCAGTGTCCACACAGGACATAACTCTCTTCTGCGGGCACCACCCTCACTGCCAGCAGGATACAGACTGATGATGCCTTTTATAAATGACACCCTGGTTCCCCAGTTGTGGGGTTGATTTCTAAATCACAGAACACAGACAGACTTATCCATTTTAAATAAAATGATTCCAGTGTATAACTAAGTATATTTTAAATACATAATGCTAACTTTAGTTTGTAGAAAATGCAAATTTTCAAAAAATTGTCAAACAGACCCAAAGGTCAGATTCGCTTCCTGCCAGGACAAAGTCTAATTTCATTTCTGAAACAGATGTCTCTCACTCACTTCTAAGTGCTGTTAGAGAGAGTTCAAGTGAGCACCTGGATGACTGAATTTCTTACACGCATGGCATGAACTCTCAGCTCTGTTCTCTCAGGTATGGCTTATTTCACAAATTTTGGGAGATGGAAACAAAGTGATTAAATGAACATTGCACATCATTTTTGCCCTCTCAGTATTTTGTCTGCATTTTCTACAAAATAAATTTAGCATTATGTATTAAAATATACTTAAAGTCAGGTGTGGTGGTGCATGCCTTTAATCCCAGCATCTGGGAGGTGGGGGTAAGAGAATCTCTGTGAATTTGAGGCCACCCTGAGACTACATATGAATTCCAGGTCAGCCTGGGCTAGAGTGAGACCCTACCTGGAAAAACCAACAAAATAAATAAAATAATAATAAAATATACTTAGACATACACTAGAATAATTTTATTTAAAGTGGATAGATCTGTTTGTGTTCTATAGTTTAGAATCAACCCCACAACTGGGGAACTGCATTGTCATTTGTAAAAGGCACCAATTTTCAGTATATGAAAATATGAATTTACAATATTCCAACATTTCTCAAAAATACTGTTTTCCCCCTAATGTCAGGCTTTATATTGAGTAGAAATAATATTTAAGACAGGAAAAAGCAGAAAGCCTCACCATGGGTTTTGGATGCCTGAATCAAGGGAGCTTCGCTGACATCAGTAATTTAAATCTTCTCTATTTTGAGTTGGGTGACAGAGGTGACTAAAATTAGGTGTGAGAGTGATGGTGAATGAGGTAGAGATAGCATAATATCTCAACCCAGACACAATTGGTAGACATTTAGAGAAATCCATGGTTAAAAATAGAGAATCTAAATGTAACTCATTATGGACAATAAAAAAAAATAGAGAATCTGGGGCTGGGGATATAGCTAAGAGGTTGAGTACTTGTTTAGCATGTGTGTGGCCCTGTCCAACACTTGAGTAATACACACACACAAAAAAAAAATCTGAAACTGGTTATCATAAATCTATCTGGGAGTGTACTCAGAGTCTTTTCTTATCCCTGGAACTACGGGGACCCATTCAAAGACTAATCTAGCATCAAACTTCAGGTTATTCCACTACACACCCTGAAGGTCATTGTAGGTCTGCCTACATGGAGTCACAATGAATTTCATTTTCAAATCTATTCACTGGAAGTTTGGCTTTTGAAGTTATTTGTTAATAGGTAAAATCACACCTAGTTATATTTCTCAATAATACCGAGCCCAGAACTATATGTTTTCTACATTTTTAATTGATGTTGAAGACTTGTGATGAGATTTGCTGGAAACATAGGCAGAATTATGTCCAAAACCTAAATATTCATCTAGTGAACTCCACAGTGACTGCAATGACAACAGCTTTGATAAATTCTCACATTTTAATTTTTATTACCAAGAGATACAACTTTTGAATGTGTTTTAAATGTTGAGTATGTTCTTCAAATGAGCCCTATTAGCACTTTCTATGATATTGCCATAATAATGCTTGAACTTAAAGTTCAGTCTAGTATAACCCAGGAAACAAATTTAATCTGAATGTTCATAGGTTAACAGTAAATAATTTTAATCTCATTCACCTTAGAATTTAAAAGCTACAAGTTGCCTTTTAATACTTTCCCAAGAAATCTAATCATTCTAATATGAAAATTTTATACACACACACACACACACACACACACACACACACACACCAGTACCTCTAACTTTAACGAAGTCTGATGACTCACCAAGTCTGTTTCTTGAACAATTGAAAAAGCAAAATATATTTGTTCAATTAACATTGAGCCAGCCAGAATATTTTCAGGGCTGGAGAGATGGCTCAGTGGTTAAGGCACTTGCCTCCAGTGCCTAAGGCCCTGGGTTCAATTCCCCAGTACCCACATAAGCCAGACACACAAGGTGGTGGCCCTGGTGCTCGCTCTCTCTCTCTCTCTCTCTCTCTCTCTCTCTCTCTCTCTCTCTCTCTCTCTCTGTTACAAAATGAATAAATAAAATATTAAAAAAGAATGTTTTAAGTGGACATAGTGGTGCGTATGCTCTGTCAGCCAATTGCAAATTTGTGAGGAATGGAAAGCTGAGAAAGAGAAGAAATGAAAGAAACAGGTACCGACCTTAATTCCATTTAAAAATGAAAAGAACTTCAGCAGGTAAGTGGAACTGTACTGTACCACCAAATAACAATGAAAACTCACTTTTGAAACCTCTTTTCAAATGCCAGCCTACATTAACTTTTGGCTGCTTTCTATTCTTTTGATGCTTATTACTGGTTCTTTTAACTGATTTATTTTTACCATGAAGATTAAGTATGACTTCCTATATGAAAAAGAACACATCTGCTGCTTGGAAGAGTGGACCAGCCCTATGCACCAGAAAATCTATACCACCTTCATCCTCGTCATCCTGTTCCTCCTGCCTCTGCTGGTGATGCTCATCCTATACAGTAAAATTGGATACGAACTCTGGATCAAGAAGAGAGTTGGGGATGGTTCGGTGCTTCGAACTATTCATGGAAAAGAAATGTCCAAAATAGCCAGGTTTGTCTAGTTAAATGCCTCTGTTTAGAATATTTCTAATTAGTTGTGCCGAAAGGGACAGTTGGCAGGGATCCCAGAACCTCCAGGTAACTTAGTCAAAGCACCAATCATTTGTAATTCAAATTGAGAACAGGAGCTGAATTTAAATCCTTGATATTTTGTGAGGTTTCATGTGTGGCTGAAAGAGCCAAATCACTAGTGATTAAATCAAGAGAAGTTAGGGTTAAAGACAGAATTTAGAACATTGTTACATTTTCATCTATATGCAAATATGATGTGGCAGAAAGAGCTGGTGTCAGGACCAGTGTCTCCTCTCTGTCACTTTCCAGCCATATTCTTGTCCAGATCACTATTTCCTCATCTGTTCAGGGCCTATGATAACATCTTGTCTATACTTCCTGCCATGCAAGGTTAATGCTATGAAAATGCTTATTTTAAATGGTGATTACTGATGTATTTAGCTTTACCTAAATTCTGTTTTTCCTGATCAATTCTAAAATACAGTTTGCTGCTATGTACGCATATGCTGTATATAACACTGATTTTATCATCTGTCCTGATTGAGTGTTAATTTGAAGATGAGCAATGCCCTACAGAGACTTCCAGTGATAGGATTTAGCTGTTTCTGCATGTGTGCAGTGCCCTCTAGTGCCCAGTTTGTATAAAGAACACCTTTCTCTGTGCAGAGGGGCCTGGCACAATTCATCACCTTGGGATTTTGCTGAGTTAGAAAAAAAAAAAAGGGGGGGCTTCTAGATTGAAAGGGGAGATAATAAGTAAAAACCTCTTAAATGTAAAGAAATGTATAAATCTTGTGCACATATAATTCTACTTTATAAGAGAAAGAAAAACAATTAGTTTGAATCCTTGGTTAGCTATTTTGTTTTGATAAAGGATTGAGTTTTAATTATATCTTTCAGGCTTACAATAATTCATAAAGATTAATATTTTACTGTCACTGGTATGAATTTTAACAGACAGTGAATTGAAGCTTAGTCAATGAAGACTCCTAAATAAAACCCAGAGTGCATCACTTAAAAGCCATCTGACTGAATGATGGGACCTTCTTTGTGCCTCAGTTTCTGCATTGGTCCCTTGACTTATTGGGAATATTAACGATATAATCATGACAGTTATATAGTACAATACCAGACCCTCAATGAGCACACACTGTAAGGATGTTTAGGATATGAAGAATATGAGAATAAGGGTAAAAACAATGGGAAAAGATGATAATTGCACAATTAACTTATCATGAACTTCAGTAACATTTGAAAAATTGTGGTTGAGTGGACTAGGCTCAACCATTATTTCATAGTTTGTCCATCAATTTGGCATGGTTTCTAAGGGGATGTGAGCCAACACAATGTTCCTTTCTGAGTCTAGGAAGAAGAAGCGGGCTGTCATTATGATGGTGACAGTGGTGGCTCTCTTTGCTGTGTGCTGGGCCCCTTTCCACATCATGCACATGATGATTGAATACAGTGAGTGTTTGTCGTTCTCATTGATGAATTTCTAGTTCATTCCCTGCTAGAGTAAATAGGAATTGTTATAAAACTGTTGCTATTGGCTGGGTTAATCAGATATCAAACACTGAATATGACTGCTTGCTGTCTTAGAGATTAGCACATTAGGCGGTAGGTAATTATGTATGACAATGACTGTCTTTAGTAATTGCACACAGTACAGGAAAGGTTCAAGATTCTTCTGGCACGCTGCTCCTTCCCCTCTCCCTAAGCTACTTCACATAGGGAGAGGTGTGGCATCTTCTCCATTTAGAAAGGAAAAGGTACAGAAAGAGGGAGAGGCCAGAGACACGAGAAGCAGGGCCAGGATTCAGAACTTAAGGATACTTTAGAGTGCAAAGTACTCGTCTGTTGTATCTCAGTTTTTCACAGGTACTCTATGAAGCAATTGGGGTAAAACCTTTATTAGTGCACTTTATTAGTTTAATCATTCCTAGGATTTCAGTCAGAACCTCGGGGTATTCTCTCTGATAACCCTGGTTTTCAGGTGATTGTGCTTCTGTAATGCAAGTGAAGATTTAAAAGGTAACTGTTACTTCTAGCTTGCATAAAGTTCGAGTCGTGGAGTTGAAATGCTGTGTGACCTGTAATGTATGCTGGGCACCAACCTGTACATGTAAAAATGAATACTCGTTGCAAAGGTTGTTTTATTCAGATATCAGGTGCTTCTCTGGAAATGGTCTTGAGAACTATTCATACTTTTGCCTCTTACAAGTGTCTTTAGAAGTTTTATATATTTTTGTCTTAATGGAATGAATAGGCATTCTAAAGTATTATTTCATTTCAGGTGATTTTGAAAAGGAATATGATGACGTCACAATCAAGATGATATTTGCGATAGTGCAAATAATTGGATTCTCTAACTCCATCTGTAATCCCATTGTGTATGCATTTATGAATGAAAACTTCAAAAATAATTTTTTGTCTGCAGTTTGTTATTGCATAGTGAAAAGGAATATCTCTCCTTCACGGAGGCATGGAAATTCAGGAATGACAATGATGCCGAAGAGAATGAAGCTATCCGGACGACAGAACTCAGTAGAGAGTACCAAAGAAGATAAATTCGACGATGGCCATATCAAAGTCAAATTGTGTGAACAGGCAGAAGACAAAAAAAAATCACAAGCAACATCTCTCACTTTTTAGTTCTGAACTTTCTGGGAATTCTACTTTAGACAGTCGACATGAATTGTAACAATGTCCCTATAACTAATGTCATTTATATATATATTTATTTTAGAAGCACATATCAAAAAGATTGTTCTAATGATAACAAGAAGGAAACAAGTCATGTTTCCCATTTAAAATGACATAGTACATGAAACTACAATTTTGAAAAATTACTAAGCCCACCTTATAGATTTATAAAGACCTTGTGCAGAAATCAATGTGGTTTTTTTTGCTAGCGATTTTTGTCCTTGTAGTCAATGTAATATGACTTTCCATGGGTTGCTGAATTGGATGAAAAATATCAAAATTCTAGCTTTATACTTGAATAGTAATTAAACAACCAAATATCATAGTGTTCTCTTTAGTACACTGTTGAAGTTAGGTTGCAAATGAAGTTGGTGTCATAATCATAAAGTCAAAGACGATGGAGAAGTGGCAAGCAGACAATAAATCAAGCAGAGCACACAGGAGCTCAGGCTAGCCCTAAAAGTGTCAATCAAGTCACAGAATCTGTTGAATTTGTCCCTGGGAAACAGGAGGTTTTACCCCAATTGCTTCATAGAGTAGCTGTGAAAAACTGAGATACAACAGACAAGTACTTTGCACTCTAAAGTATCTTAAGTTCTGAATCCTGGTCCTGCTTCTCATGTCTCTGGCCTCTACCTCTTTCTGCACCTTTTCCTTTCTGAAATGTGCTCTGAGCCCTGCCCAGCTTTCCTCTCATGGCTACTTTGTCCTGATTTCTCTCATCAGAAGAAGACTCTGGAAAGCCTCATTTACTGACAGACTATAACATATGTAGACCAATCCAAACACTTCAAATATTTATGTTTTTAGGCCTCTGTTTTCACGAGTGAGATGAAAGGCTTTTTCTTATATGAGAAGAGGTTTTCTTTGCAGGGGAGTTGATGATGCTATGAATCAACTCCAAGCCTATGAGACATTGCTATGTCCAAGGCTGACTACAGAGCAGAAAGTCAGGAAGAATTCTCCACCCACCTGTGTCTCCTCCACCTCCCTTGCCTCTGTCCAACTATCCACAGTCTTCAGAATCCCCCGTGTCATGCTTCTAAAGGCCACCATCATAACACTATGTTCTTTGCCCTCCTCAGCAGCAATGCACAAGGGGGAAGGAAAAAAAAGAACAAAAAACTGGCTATCTCTGGTGTAGTTCATAACCCCCTGTCCTATGGACAGATCCAGTATGCACACCGAGGAAGTAACCCAGAGGGTAAGGGACAGAGAGGAGGGAAACAGGGACACATTCACAAGATTTGATCATACAACGTATATATTTATTCATAGTAAA
Organism: Zapus hudsonius; assembly: GCA_004024765.1. Classification (NCBI taxonomy): domain Eukaryota; kingdom Metazoa; phylum Chordata; class Mammalia; order Rodentia; family Dipodidae; genus Zapus; species Zapus hudsonius. The sequence continues at coordinate 82,488 of PVHP010001911.1, read as the reverse complement.
GATATTTTTTTAAATGACACTATGTCCTTTCCCCTCAATATCCATATCCCAAAGTCCAGTCACAGCCCTGTGGCCTAAATGTCTCTTTACCCTCCAGTTTTCCAGTAATTATTTTTTTCTACCCAGATGATAGAGAAGAGAAACTCAAGAACTCAGAATATTTTATGATTTAATATTTGAGAACCAAAGTACACAGGCTTCTAGAATTCTTTTTTTTCTGATTTCAAAATCTGATTTATTTATGTATTTGCAAGCAGAGAGAGATAGAAGAGAGACAGACAGAGAGTGGGTAGAATTCTTAAGTTACAAGCATTTCATTGTGTGTGTGTGAAACACTTTGAAAAAGACAAAGATGAGATAGGGTGTGTGGCATGAGACTGTCTATATTACCAAGTTGAAGAGGAGATTGGTTAACTGGTTTTTATGAAAGTAGATCATTTGGGTCACCTGTATCAAAGGTAGCAAAACAAGAGTGATGACTGAACCAATCAAACCACTAAAAATGAAACTGTTTTACTGATTTTGGTTATCTTTATTCGATCAGTCAGTATTCATATGACACCTTCTATATTTGTGCACATGTGCTCTAAACACAACTAAAAACAGGTAAAGCAACAGTTGTTGGTCACTTAATTACTAAAACTTAAAAGAATACCAAGATTTGCTGAGTTTGATCAAAAAGCACTTATATATTGGTGTGGTGATTTAACTCAGGTGTCCCCCATAAACTTTTGTGTTCTAAATGCTAGGTCCCCAGCTGTTGGCAATTTGGGAATTGGTGCCTCCTGGAGGCAGTGTATTGTTGGGGGCAAGCATATGGATGTTATAGCCAGCTTCCCCTTGCCAGTTTTTGGCACACTCTCCTGTTGCTGTTGTCCACCTGATGTTGACCAGGAGGTGATGTCCAGCCTCTGCTCATGCCATTGTTTTCCCTGCCATCATGAAGCTTCCTCTTGAGTCTATAAGCCAAAATAAAATCTTTCCTTCACAAGCTGCTTTTGGTCAGGTTCTTTCTGCCAGCAAAGAGAAGCTAACTGCAACAATTGGGGAAATGACAAATATTTACAAATCGTAGAATTCTCTTAAGGCTCCTTTATTAAAATTCACATTTGTATTAGTCCTACTTTAGAAACAGTAGTTATAGAACTTTGTTCCTTGCACATAAAATTCTTTTCTGTGTTGCAAAACTAGTCTGTCACTGAGTTAGTACTTTCTCATGAACCCTGAATCCAGTATGGATGCTGAGTCCAGATGATGGAATGCTAAAACAGCTGTTAGTACAAAGAGTTCAGCTTGGAGTTTCTAAAAAGGAACCATAATTACATCCTTCTTCCCCATACTCAGTCCCTGGAGTCTTTGAACTTCTGTGTCCTATCAGGGGCAAGTAGATATTTGTTTGTGTCTCCCAAGGAAAAGTTTCATGCAACATTTATTTATAAAAGTAAATGTGGGCCTGGGGAGGAGGTTCAGCAGTTAAAGGTACTTGTTTGCAATGACTGCTACCCCAGGTTCAATTCCCTACCACCCATGTAAAGTCAGGCATAAAAGTGGCAAGAAGCCCTAGTGCACCTATATACACAAACAAAAAGTAAAACTTGCTTTAAAAAAAAATTAGGGGGCTGGAGAGATGGTTCAGCAGTTGGTTTGCAAAGTCCCCACCCAAAGCAGGAGGCCCTGAGGTACCCATATTTATACCTCCTGATTCTCTCTCTCTCTCTCTCTCTCTCTCTCTCTCTCTCTCTGTCAAGTAAATTAAAAACTTTTTAAGTTAGAAATTAATGGCAAAGTAGGTAAAGTTAAGTTTAAAATAAGCCTATTTGAATTATTGGACTTATGAGAGGGCAGGAAACTATAAACTATTTCTCTCATGGCAGTGGTTTCTATCACTATGTCACAATCATTGCCTCCATTGCAAAGGGATGTTAAATCAGGATAAAGCATGAAGAAGCCTTTTGTCCATGTGTGTGTATGTGTGTTCAAATGTGTGTGGGTGCATGTGCACATGTGCGAGTCTGGAGGCAAAGGTCACTATTGGGTGTCTTCCTCAATTGCTCTCTACTCTGTTGACACAGGGTCAGTGTCAGCTGCTTTCTCAATTGCTGTGACAAAATACCCAACAAGAAGCAACTTAAGTGAGGAAGAGTTACAGTTTGAGGTTGTGTGGTTCATCATGGCAAGGAAGGCACGGTGGTAGGAGTTTGGGTGAGCTGGTCACATGCAGTCCACAGTGAGGAAGCAGAGAATGATGAATACTAGCTTTCTCCTTCTTATCCAGACTGGGATCTTGGCCCAGAGATAAGGTGGGTCTTCCTACCTCAATTAACTTAAAATAATCCCTCACGGGCATGAAAAGATGATCTCTTTACGGCATGAATGGAGCTCAGTAGTAGAGGGCTTACCTAGCATGTGCAAGCCCTGTGTTCTATCCCCAGAACAGAGAGAGAGAGAGAGAGAGAGAGAGAGAGAGAGAGAGAGAGAGAGAAAGAGAGGAAGGAAGGAAGGAAGGAAGGAAGGAAGGAAGTCTTATGTAACTAAAAATATGGAGAAACTCTTGACAAGCCTAAAGTTCTTAACCTGCTCTTCCTATTACACTAATTCCCAGTAAAAGGAATACAACAACATTAAGAGCAAGTACATTCAAAATAACAACAATCATAACAAGCCAAGTGTCTTACTTGGGTTATATGGTTTTAAAATTGAAATCTTAACATTAAGAGAAGACAGGAGAGGAGAGCATGCCCGTAAATTAACCTAATCTAGGTAATCTCTCACAAGCATACCCAGAGGATTATTTCCTAGTGATTCTAGTCTGGTCAAATTGTCAATCAACATGAACAATCATAGGATCTCTCACTGAACCCAGAGCTAAGTTTTGGCTAATCTATCCACCCAGCTTGCCCTGGGGATCCATCTGTCTCTACCTTCTGAGTGCTGGAATTTGTACCACCATGCTTAGCATTTACATGGATGCTGGGAATCCAAACTCAGGTCCTCATCCTCTGGCAGTACGTGCTTTACTGGCTGAGCTATCCCCCCTAGCCCCAAAGGAGCATTTTTCTAAGTTTTATTTTTAACAAATTGATGTAGGCAATATTTTAAAAAGACTTCAAGGAAAATAAACATCTAAGAACCCTCATTACACCTCTTCTCTGGGAAGAACAGGCACACAAAGTGTCCCAGTTCTCTAAAACTCCACCAATCAGGACTGGAGGGAGAGCTCAGTGGTTAAGATGCTTACCTGCAAGACCCTAACTCTAAAGCCAGATGCACAAAGTGGCATATGCATCTGGAGTTTGTTTTCAATAGCTAGAGGCCCTGGTGTGCCCATTCTCTCTCTCTCTCTCTCTCTCTCTCTCTCTCTCTCTCTCTCTCTCTCTCTCCTTTCAAATAAATAAGTAAAAGTTTTTTAAACTCTACCCATCAGAGTGTGTCCAAAAGTAATTTTAGAATGTTTTCTTTATCAAGGTGGCAGACTATGTAAACATTTGTTTCACCTCTCTCCTGAAATTCCATCATATTGATAATAAAAGAACAAATGTACAAATTCACATCAACGATGTAAAAGAGAATATAGCCAGAATGAGAATTCACAATTAATTTCTTGGAAGCAAAAACTGAATGTTGTTTATGAGTGTCTAAATCATGAAGAAAACCAAGAAGCCATTATGTAGAGCATCCCTTAGAACAGACGATAGTGTCAGGGAAACTAAAGACCCTTGTCCATAGAACAAACAGCCTGTCATCCCAGATACTGATGTGATTTGAATGTAAAATTCACCCCATAGGCTTGTGTGTTTGAATACTTTGTCCCTAGCTGGTGGTTCTATTTGGGAAGATTGTAGAATTTTTAGGAAGTCATGTCCTACTAGAAGAAATTGATCATTGGAGGTGGGCCTTGTAGTTTTCTAGATTGGACTTCTTCCTGTTTGCACTCTGTGGATAGAATGTGACTCAGTGGGGTCACATCTTAGCAACCTGGGCCACAACTTGACCTGGCAGTAAACACACTCTTTTCCTAGCAAGGCATCTGTTGTGTTGCTGGCAACCTGCATTGAGCTGCACCTACACCCAGCTTCATTCCTTCCCTAGAAGCCTTTAAAAGCAAATCTTCTGTGGCTAGATTCTACTCATATATGTTCTAGGATATGTTAGGATCAAAAGACAAAGGGCCATCCAGCCTGAATTAGTTTTAGATGCATACACAGTATGGTAAACTATGTCTCCTGAATGAACTTTTGGAGAGCATCCCCTATTTACCATCTTATGTCTATGGTAATTGGCATACATATGATTGAAATCAGATGTATCATTGGAAGGAATATGTGCGGTAGAGAAAAAGCTATATAACTTGTCTGTCTATCAAAACAGAGAGACATCCATTACTATTATGCCACAGAGCACCAGCTCCTCTTTTGATACCGTAACAAGAGCTCCCCAGCAGTACCCTGCTGCTCTTGGGTAACTAGAAGGAACCCACTTCTCTCAAAGCACATCCATCTTTTTGTGCATTTTCTTTTCTCTCCCACAAAATTTATGGTTGTTTACTTTCTTTGTGCATCTTTTCTAACAGTTTGAATAGCATAACAAGAACCTAGAGACATGCAGAGACCACTGATAACATTTATAGTAATGACACTTCTTTGATATCTGTTGTCAACAGATCTAATTTCCCACAAGGTAATGCGGATTCAGATACATGATTGAGAGAATTTGGTTTACTAAGATATTACTGGATCAGCTGCTCATAGGGAAAAATATATTTCATATGGATCCCAGATGTCTTACAGGAACTTATTTGAAGATTCTCCTCACACATATTATATATCAACCTAAATATAGATTTCTTAGAGGTGGTTTAGGAGCTGATTGGTGTATACAGGTAGAATTCTTTTTCTAGGAAGCTAGACAGACAATAGCAGGCTTTGAGGCCACTGAGAATGGCCATCTCCTTCATAATCAGCATTGGATCCCACCTTCTACCTCCATTGTAATACCAATTTCAGGAAAGACAAGCATCACAACTGACGGCTCTTTATTCAAAATTTTAAATACCACATAAAGCAGGGCATGATGGCTCATGCCATTTACATTTAATGTAGGAATTCACCCTTATTACTAGCACTTGGGTGCTGAGGTAGGAGGAGCACTATGATTTCAAAGTCAGCTTGCCCTAAAGTGAGAACCTGCTTCATAAAGCTCATGTAATGTGATGTGATATACATGATTAGATAGATGATTGATATATGAAAAAATATACAATATGGATACACCACATGTGATGGTTAGGTTTTGTTGTCAACTTGTTATTTTTAATTATCTTGGGTACGTCTCTGAGATGTTAACAGGAAGGCAGCCTCTCAGTAAGAGGCAGGATGTAAAGAAGCTCAAAGAAGCTAGAAGTATACATCCTTTCCTGTGTGGGCAGTGCAGGAAGGAAATTCCAGAGACTCAGGAAGCCATTAAGTCTGGGGAAGGGTTGTAAGACCCCACCCTAAGGATATATAAAAAGGAATAAATTCTCTCTTTGGCCCTCCTGCCTGTTTGCTATTGTGTGTGTAGGTGATGGGTTTTTCTCTCTACTCGGACCTGTGAAAGGCGGCCAGCCTCTTTCACTGTTATGGAACTTCCCCTCAATCTGTAGTTTCAATAAATACTTTCCTCCCCCAAATTCTGCCTGGTTTGAAGATTCATCCCAGCGATGTGTGGATGTGTGGGCTGACTATGACATATCTGGTACCAGGAGTGGGGTGATTCACTGAGATGAATCTGACCATGTGGATTTTGATCTTCTGGAACTTGTGTGCTGGAGGAATGGGCATGGACTTGGTACTTGCAACTGAAGATGCCTTCCAGAGCAGTAAGCCAAGTTTTATTGACTATTCTGGTGAGAATTTGGAAATGCTCAGTGCAGAGAGAATTGCATTTGGAGACTTGGCTTGTGAACTTTCTACGGGGAAGGAGAGATTGCAGAAAACCTTAATAGAAGTGTGTACCTGGGTCAAGGGCTGGATGCATTCTATTGCCCATGCCCAGAGTGTTTGACCAAGGTTAAATTTAAGTAGTGGACTGTGTGCTTGGCTATGGATATGGGTCTGAAAATTTAAGATTTGAAGCTAGAAAAACCTCAAAGCAAATTTTACTTGCAGAGACTGGCTTTTGATTATGGCCAACTGCTTTACATTGAAACAATGGAGAGATGCCTGAGGTGTTTCCACCCAGGAAGGACAGAAAGATGGATTGTGCAAACTCTTTGGAAAGGAAATCACTGAAAGAAAGGAATCTGCTCTTCAAGGTCACTTTTATTTTGTCCCTGAATTAACAACATGGCTGTGACCTGCATACCTGGTATTGCTTTTGGAAGCATGAGGAATGCATGCATGGAGTAGGTCATGAAGTGCACATGGTTCCAGGAGCCACTACTGAGATGCAGTATTTGGAACAGGGCATGAAGTCCCTGATTGGCAAGTGAAGCCATTGGAAGATGGACCGTGGTTTGCAATGGAGACCCGAAGATGTTTTGGACACACCAGGACTTTGCAAGGGCTACCATGGAGCACTGTTGTCTTGGGATGAAAGTTTTCCCAGCTACTCAGCCAAGCTGGAGTGACATAACTGGAAAACCCGGAGACTGTCAGTCACTGGTTGTGCTATGGGACTTAAACTGCAGATGTGGATGTTTGCTGATGTTTGTTGAGTTTGCTTAGGCCCAGTCTTTCCTTGTTATACCTCATCGCAGTTAGAAATGTTTGCTCTGTGCCATTATATGTTAAAATCATGGAACTTGTTTTGGTTTACAAAACTCGCAGTTCAGGGACCTTGTCTTATGTTGGGGGGAAATTACATGTCTGTGGTGGTATGTGGGAGAGTTATATAATTTTCGGTGGAATTATGATCTTGTTACTGTCTTCATTTAGGAATTAAGCGTGATGTAAGGAGATATGTTTTGATGTCAAGTTGACAAAGGATGGACTTGTTATGGTTAGGTTTTGTTGTCAACTTGATCTTTTTAATTATCTTGGGTAGGTCTCTCAGGATGTTTACAGGAAGGCAGCCTCTCAGTAGGGGGAAGGATGTAAAGAAGCTAGAGCTAAATATCCTTTCCTGTGTGGGCAGTGTAGGAAGGAAATTCCAGAGACTCAGGAAGCCATTAAGTCTGGGGAAGGGTTATAAGACCCCACCCTAAGGATATATAAAAAGGAAGAAATTCTCTCCTTGGCCCTCCTGCCTGTTTGCTATTGTGTGTGTAGGTGATGGGTTTTTCTCTCTACTTGGACCTGTGAAAGAGGGCCAGCCTCTTTCACTGTTATGGAACTTCCCCTCAATCTATAGTTTCAATAAATACTTTTCTCCCCCAAATTGTCCCTGGTTTGAAGATTCATCCCAGCGACGTGTGGGCTGACTATGACATGAGGGCTTTGTTGAGGTCATTAAGGGAAAGTTACTGTCTTCTAGCTGAAAGAATAGAATCTGAGCTCTACTTTTTACCCTAGGTGGAGACAGACATTCTATGATATCCAAACCATAAGATTACAAAGACATAGTATGTTCCCCTCACTTAAGAATTAATCCAACCGGGCCTGTCAAAAACCTAGCCAGGACACACCCAGCAGAGGTGATCTAAACAGCAGATTCATGGACCAAGCCAGAACACAGACCATCTAGGAGGGAGCCAGCCTCATACTCAGCATGGGTGAGACTGAAGGACATCCAAGACATAACAAGGCTGTCTAGAGTTGATGGATATGCCTTTGGTCTGCATTTGTTGCATTTTATGTCTCTTGATTTATATTGCCTTGTCTTTTTCTTCTGTTTTCTTGGGGGCAGGGTCTCACTTGGTCCCAGACTGACCTGGAATCCAGCATCAGCCAGGAATCTCAGCCTCACAGTCAACAGGATTAAGGGTGTGAGTTAACATACACCCTTAGGGGCTTTGGCTTTGTTAAGATTACCTTTTTTTTAAGATTACCTGTTTAATCCCCACTCTTTTTTTTTATTGTCCATAATGAGTTACATTATTTAGTGGGCAAACAATGAGTTGTTATCCCCAATTCCCGATGGTCCCCCTCCCCCATCCCCAATCAGCTGGATATCCTCCTCCATGGGTCATCTGGATCCGTCCTTGTGACAGGGGACCAGGGATAGCCTAGTATTCAACCAGGTTCTCCTGGCCCTAATATGTTGTTACTGAGGGGTGCCATGCCTCTGGATAGTCTCCCCCACCACAGCTCTCACAATCTTTCCACCCTCTCTTCCACTCAGTTCCCTGAGTCGTGGTGGATGAGTATTAAGGCTGCTTTAATGTTGTGATCTTAGGGGTTTTTGTGTCGAAAATCATTGGTTTCTGTCTCACTGGCTTATCCTGTGTTGATTGAATGGATGTGGCTGTGGGTCCTTTGTTCATACCATCATTCTCTGTGGGGTTCCATATGGATCCTCCACAATATGACTGTGGTGACTCATCTTTTGCCAGGATCTCAGCTATTGGCCTACAGTCAGTTGGTAGGGTTAGATGGGCCCTAGCTCTCTCGCTGCATCCTGAAAAATACAAATACAATCTCCATCGGAGAGTGAGATCAGTGTAGGTTAACAAATATACACAATTCTGGATTACCTAGACTCTATTTTTAGTAGCCTCCCCGTCAATCACTCCCATAGTGCATCTGTTCTTGGGAGCCCAAGAGTATGGGATCTGGTGCCTATCGCCCTGAATCCCCAGTTCCAGACAAGGGCTCCCCCTCACTAAGTGGAAAATTTGGCTGAATTTGAAAGCTGTTGATTGTCTCCCCCAGGCCCAGGCTCCTCCATTGAACAAGTGCTCCTTTCTTGGTTCGCTGTTCTCTCTCAATAGGAGGTGTGGTCAGCCTACTCATGGCCGCAGATTGTGTTTCATGTCAGTGGTCTCTGTTTACTCCAGCTGTCGTTGATCAGTTTCCCCTGGAAGCCTGTACAGTGCCTTCCAGCACTACACTAACTGCCTTCTGGGGGCTGGATACCATTCTGGACCTCAAAGGGTCTTTCGATGCTAGTCTATGGCATTCTGTGGTTTCTTCAGCAACAAGGTTTTGCCTCTAATCCCCACTCTTGCATGAATACTCTTGGCTAGTTTCATATATATATATATATATATATATATATATATATATATATATATATATATATATATCACCCATTTGCATATGAGAACTGTAGTTTGCTCCACCCAGCCTACTAGAATATTTGCATAACAAGTAACTACAACTCATTGGGTCACTTCTGTGGTCATTTTGGGAGTAACAGAAGAGCGACACTTGGCACATTAGGCTCCCATCCTGAAGACATATAACTTCTGACCTACACATCTAAGAATACACACATAATTAGAAAATCCAAGCATTGAACTAACTCAAGATGCAAAAATCTCTACATTATAAGAAACATAAAAAAATCAAGAAAATATAATTTCACCAAAAACTATAAATCCATCAGAAATGACCTCCAGTGAAGCTTAGATAAAATGCCTGACAAAGAATTCAAATGAATGATTATAACTATGTTCAAAGAAATCAAAAAGGAAATCAAACCCCAGGAGAGCAAAGGAAACCAACTTAAGGAAATAAGGAAGTCAATAAAAGACGTGAATAAGGAAATAGAAATAAATACCAATCAGAAGTACTAGAAATGAAAAACACAGGAAGTCAAATACAAAATTCTATAGAAAGTCTCACCAATATAATGGATCAAGGAGAGGACAAAATATCTAAACTGGAAGACAAGGTGGCAGAACTAGATCAGTCCAACAAAAAGAAAGACAAACTAGTAGGAAGGTATGAAGGGAATTTCAAGACATTTCGGGCACTATGAAGAGACCAAACATAAGAATTTATTGTATAGTAGAAGGAGAACAATTTCACAGAAAGCGTATAGAAGATGTTTTTAAACAAAATCATAAAAGAGAATTTCCCCCAAATTGGGAAAGGGTTGCCTATGCAGATACAGGAAGCATTTAGAACACCAGATAAAACCAGGAAAGAACCTCTCCTCACCATATTATAATTAAACTACTGAACACACAGGCCAAAGAAAATATATTGAAAGCAATAAGAGAGAAGAGCATCAAGTAACCTATAAAGGCAATCTTATCAGAATAACAGCAGACTACTCAACAAAAACCTTAAAAACCAGGTCTTGGAATGATGCATTCCAACTTCTGAAAGATAACATCTGTCAATCAAGATTACTTATATCTGGCAAAAATATACAAAGAATCAATGAAACAAAGAGTTGGTTTTTTGAAAGGGTAAATAAGATTGATAAACCCTTAGAAAATCTGACCAAAAGAAAGAGAGAAGAGACATAAATTAGTAAAAATAGAATGAAAAAGGCACCATTACAACAGATACCAATAAAATTCAAAAAATCATAAGGACATACTTTAAGAACATATACTCCACTAAGTTTGAAAACTGAAAAGAAATGCATGATTTCTTGAGATATATGTATGTATGTATATATATATATGTATATATATATATATACCAAATATATAGATCTACCAAAATTAAATCAAGATGAGATAATCAATTTAAATAGACCTATAACAAGTGCTGAGATCCAAGCAGTTATTTTTTAAAATCTCCCAACTAAAAAAGTCCAAACCCAGATGGAATTACTGGTGAATTCTACCAGACTTCCTAAAGAACTAATACCAATGCTTCTCAAACTTTTCTACAAAATGGAAAAGGAAGGAATACTACCAAACTCCTTTTCTGAAGCCAGAATTATGCTGATAACAAAACCAGATGAAGACTGGACAAAATACTAAAATTATAGGCCAATCTCTCTCATGAACATAGATGTAAAAATTACCAACAAAATACTGGCAAAGAAAATACAAAAATACATCAAAAAGGTCATTCAACCTGACCAGGCAGGTTTTATCCCAGAGATGCAGGGATGCTACAACATATGGAAATAGATAAATATAATAAGCTACATAAATGGACTGAAGGACAAAAATCTCATGACCATCTCATTAGATTCAGAAAAGGCTTTTGACAAAATCCATCATTCTTCATGGTAAACATCCTAAAGAAAGTGGGAATAGAAGGAATGTAACTCAACATAACAAAGGCCATGTCTGACAAACCTATAGCCAACATTATACTAAATGGGGAAAAACATGAAGCATTTCCACTAAAATCAAGAACAAAACAAGAGTGTCAACTGTCCCTACTTTTAATTAATATAATACTGGACATCTTAGATATATCAATAAGACAAGAGAGGGGTACAAACAAAAGGGGTACAAATGGGAAAGGAAGAAATCAAATTATCATTATTTGCAGATGATATAAATTTATACATAAGGGACCCTATAGACTCTATTAGCAAACTGTTAGAGCTAATAAACACTTTTAGCAACATAGCAGGATACAAAATCAACACATAGAAATCAGTGGTCTTCCTACATACTACAACAAACATACCAAGAATGAAATCAAGGAGACAGTTCCATTCACAATTTTCTCAAAACATGTAAGGTACCTTGGAATAAACCTAACCAATGAAGTGAAGAATCTCTACAATGAAAACTTCAAAACACTCAAAAGAGAAATTGCAGAAGAGACTAGGAAATGGAAAAAATCCCATGTTCTTGGATTGGAAGAATCAATATTGTGAAAATGTCAATCTATACATTAATGTAATCCTCATCAAAATTCCAATGGTATTCTTGACCAAAATAGTAAAAACAATCATAAAAGTCATTTGGAAGCACAAAACACTTCAACTAGCCAAAACAATCCTAGGCAACAAAAATAAGGTTGTCATGTTGAGATATATTACAGAGCAATAGTAACAAAAACAGATATGTAGATCAATGGAACAAAATAGAGGCCCCCGAGGCAACCTCAGACAGTTACAGCCATCTGATTTTTGACAAAAATATTCTTTGGAGAAAAGACAGACTCTTTAACAAATAGTGCTGGGAAAACTGGATATCTATATGAAGAAAGAGGAAAACAGATGCTTATCTCTCTCCATGCACAAGAATCAAGTACAAATGGATCAAAGACCTCAATATCAGACCTGAAACTCTGAAATAACTAGAGGAAAAAATAGAAAAAAACACTTCAACATATTGGCATAGGCAATGACTTCCTGAATATAGCCCCAGTTTCTCAGTAAGTAAAGCCATGAATCAACCACTGGGATCTCATGAAATTAAAAAGCTTTTATACAGCAAAGGACACTGTGAATAGAGCAAAGAGGCAACTTACCAAATGCGAGAAAATCTTTGCCAGCTATACATCTGACAGAAGATTATTGTTATCCAGGATAATAATAAAAACTCAAACAACACAATAAAAATGGGCTACAGAACTGAATACAGTTCTCAAAAGAAGAAATACAGATAGCCTATAAACATTTTAAAACATGTTCTACCTCCATTAGCAATCAGGGAAATACAAATTAAAAGTACTCTGAAATTCCATCTCACTCCTGTTGGAATGGCTATCATCCAGAAAACAAGTGATAATAAATGCTGGTGAGGTTGTGGAAAATTAGGAACCCTTCTACACTGTTGGTGGGAATGTAAAATGGTAGAGTCATTGTGTAAAGCAGTTGTGCAGGTTTCCGAGACAGTTGAAAATAGATTTACCATATTACCAAGCTTTAGCACTCCTTGGCCTATGTCCTAATGACTCTAGTCACTACCTTAGAGATAATTGCTCATCCATGTTAATTTCAGCTCTATTTACAATAGCTAAGAAATGGAACCAGCCTAGAAATCTCTCACCTGTTAACTGGATAATAAGTATGTGGTACATTTATACAATATAGTTCGTCTGCAGTAAAGAAAATTTAAATTATGAAATTTTCAGGAAAATGGATGGAACTGGAAAGGATTATGCTAAGTGAGGTAACCCAGATCCAGAAAGCCAGGCACCACATATGTGGAGCTCATATATGTAGATCCTAGCGACAAATGTTTAGAATTGTATGTTTAGATATGCAGTTGGAGTAAAATTCAGTAGTAGAGGCCAGTGAGCTGGAAAGTGGTTACAAGGGAGGGAGGACATGGAAGACCTAAGGGAAGAGTATCATAGATGTATTAGTAAATGATACGATAACTAGGAATGCATGGCCTAAGTAGATAAGCAGATGGGATTGAGTAAAGGAAGGGTGGGAGGAGGGTCAAACAAAATTTAACAGGTTTAGAATAAGCTATGTAGAAACCTACTTCTTTGGATAATGGCACACCCAGAATAGATTTTTGCCATAGATTGTTACTAGAAAAATTTCAAAATATGGATCATAAAGATATATTTTATTTAAAAAAAGAACATTTCCAGTGCCAGGGATGGGATACCTGAGTAATTGGCCAAGGAGGTTCCTGAGGCCCCTCCAGGACATTATGGACCATTCTCAAAGTTCTTGGTTGCCCACTAAAATGAGATGGCAAGACCCTATTGCTGAAGACCATGCATGCTTGGGTTACAGGTTACTGAGAAATCAAGTTAGACCTGAGCTGGAAACCTTCTCCCTGTTAACCAGCTGACAGAAAGCTGGAAAAAGCTATGGCTGCATGCAGCCCTATGGGAGAGAGAAATCATCAACAGTGGCAAACAGCAGTGGACCTTGCAAGCCTTAAGATTAGCCAGCCAGGCCAAATGAGCCAACTGGTGCAATAGTGGCACATCTGTTGTGGGGGAAATCAACCACTCTCCAATTGGACTGGAGGCCTGCTCCATGGGAGAGAATACATGCCTGGTACTGAAGACCTAGTCAAAATCCTATGGTTGTGAAGGTCATGAGACCTAGGGGAGTAATGCCTGCTGTTCTCTGGCTAAATGCATATTTTCTGCCTACCAAACTGCCTTATGAACACTGTTTTTTAAAGATATGCATACCCATATAATAATGCTGCTCTCACTTTTAGTTAGAGGAGCTTCTCTTTTCAGATGGTCACCACTGGGTTTACTCAAAAGACACCATAGTGCTGAGGAGTGACTGGAGTGTTCAGCACTGGGACATCTCTACCACACCTCCCGAGGCTTAGGGTCTATTTTGGAAGAAGTGGTGGAAAGGTTAAAAGAGCAAAATGGGTAGGACTACTTACAATGCAGTCTTCCAGACACAAAATGGCCTTAATATTCATGACTTTGCAGTTTTCCCAACTACCTTTATAAGACCTTCAAAACAGGAGGAAAAGATGATGATACCAAAACAAAATAGACTAATTGAGAGGGGGAAGAAGAGGTGGAGAGGGACTTATCATGGTTTATTGTCTACAATTATGGAAACTGTTGATAAGCAGTTTAAAGGAAAAAAAAAAGCCAGCCAGGATACCATCCCTCAGGAAAGCTTATAAACCTGGAATTAATCCTAATGGGTCTGTTAACATCCCAGCCAAGAGATCACCCATCAGGAAAGCTGATACATCTAAAATCATGTTAAGGTGAGAAATGTTTCTCTTCTTAATGGGATAATGTACTTATACCCACAGAAGTCCCTACTTTGATACAGTTGTTTGAAGATCTTCACTGCTAAGCCTGTTTTCTTGTTTTGTTTTGTTTTCTGATTTCTAACTCAGAACATGCAACATTTCTGCCTATCTCTTTTTTGGATACCGGCTGGAATCCTAAGCATCTTGCCTTGGCATTCTCTGGGTTTTCTGATTTTCTAAATACTGCTCCCAACCATTTCATGCAGCTGTTTGCTGACTTCAATTGCTGAATCTTCCTGATTTCTGAACTCTAATCCAAAAATAATAACTTTCTGTCTTCCAATTATCTATATACCTCCTCTCAGCAGCTCACAGTTTGGATACCATTGTTCTTTCAAACTGATTGTCCTGGAGCCTCTTTCTGAGCCTGCTTTTAAATTGTTCTATAAATGAGAACTTCAGTTCTTCAGTATCTAGTAAGGAGACAGGAGGGGGAAAGGAAAACAAAATGGAGAGTTTGAACACAATCATCACTTGCCTTCCAATGGCCTTTTATCAGATTCCAGTGTCCAGATCTGAAAGGAGCTGAGCTCTTAAGTAAACTCAGCCTCCCCTCCCCTCCCCTTCTCAACATGAGATACAGGTGCTTCCTATTTGTCTATGTCTTAGAGAAGGATATCTTCCAGAAATTAAATGGATTGAAGTTCAAATATTGATACAAACTAGATTTAATATTGCATTAAAAACACAGGTGTACCCCTTTAGAAATTATCTTTGCATGTCAGCAGTATGAACAGATGGGATTTAGTTTAAAACTTTCAGCCCATATGAAGCTTGGCATTCACAAAGGAAATTTAAAAAGAGAAAGAAACTTGCATATCTTGTGACTATGAATAGAAATGAAGTTACTACATTTTAAAATCTTCACTGTACTTTAAAAGATTGCTGAGAATAGACATCCTAACTGCAGAGGTCATACATTAGCATCCTAAGAAAGTTCCCTGTTAGTGTTTATGGTGATTGACCATTCTTTATATATTAAGTAGAAAGTTTGTATAAACAAATCATGTGTTGGTACCACTGTTTCCCTCCTCCCTGTCCCCATTCCACTGAGGGCCCTTCTCAGTGGGATTGTTGGTATGCACCATGGGCTTGTGGGTTGTGAGTTGTGTGAACAGAAGCCATTGTGGGAGGGGGATGCCTCTGGATATTCCCATCTACCTTAGTTCTTACAATTTTATTGGCCCCTCTTCCATAAAATTCCCTGAGCCACGGTGGTTGTGTTTTAAGTCTACTATAGTGTTGGGCTCTTAGCAGCTTCTGGATTTCTGCTTTGGTATGTTTTGAGTATCCTCAGTGTATGTCTCCAACATCCTGGTGCATGTTGTCAGGCTCACTATGGAAGAAGCACTCTTGCTCATCTCGCCAATTGCTATGTGGTTTCACGTGGGTCCTAGCTGATGTGTTAGGAGTGTTTCATCTCCTGCCAGGGAGTTAGCTATCATTCCTGGTCTTGTGGGTATAATTATGCTGTCCTTGGTTCTTGCTGCCTTCTGAAAAATAAAAACAGATTCTCCAATGGAGAGTAAACTAGCATAGGTTAAATAGGATAGGCATTGTTAGTTTGGAGAGATTATGATGGGTGTAGCCCATGGTTAGTGGAAGCTTCTCCTGGGAATCCATCTTCATTCCCATAGGATTTGGGCTTTGATCTCAGCTCCAGATATGGGTTGTCATTGTATAGGTCTTTCACATCCTTGTTTAGTGTTATTCTAAGGTATTTGATTTTTGTGTGACTATGGAAAATGGAATAGTCACACTGATTTCTTTCTCTATGTTTGTCATTTGCATATAGGAAGACTATTGATTTTGTTAATTTTGTATCCTGCTCCTTTGCTGAAGGAATTTATCACTTTTAAGAATTTTATGGCTGGGTGTGGTGGTGAATGCCTTTAGTCCCAGCACTTGGGAGACTACCCAGGTCAGCCTGGACTAGAGCAAGACCCTACCTCAAAACACCAAAAACAAAAATAATTATGGTAGTCTTTTAGTTCTGTGATGTATAGGATCATGTCATCTGCAAATAGGGCTAGTTTGACTTCTTACCTTCTAATTTGTATCCCTTTATTTCCTTCTCTCTTATTGCTTGGGATAGAATGTCAAGCACTATGTTGAAGTGTAGTGCTGAGAGTGGGCAACCCTGTCTTGTTCCCAATCTTGAGAACTCCCTGAGTCTTTTCCCATTAAGTAATATGGGCTGTAGGTGCTTTGTATATAGACTTTATTGTATCAAGATATAATCCCTCCATGCATACCCTCTCCATTGTTTTGATCATGAATTGGTACTGTATTTTGTTGAAGGCCTTCTCTGCATCAATTGAAATGATTATGCAGTTCTTGTGTTTTAGTTTATTAATGTGGTGGATTATGTTAATCTATCTCCATCTGTTGAACCATCATCCCTGCATCCTGGAGATGAAGCTGATTGAGATTGGTTGGGGTGAATAATGCTTTTGATGGGTTGTTGAATTGTGTTTGTGAAGATTTTGTTCAGAATTTTTGCATCTAAGTTTATCAGGGATACAGATTTGAGCTTCCTTTCTTGCATATCTGTTTAATTTAGTATTATGGTGATGCAAGCTTCACAGAAGGAGTTGGGGAGTATTATCTGTTCTCCAATTATGTGAAAAAGTTTGAGAAAAAGTTGTTTCAGTTCTACAATGAAGGTTTGGTAGAATGCAACTGAGAACCCATGAGGTCCTGGACTTAGCCTTTTGGGAAAGATTTTTTATTACATTTTCAGTGTCAATGGATGTGATAGTTTATTTAGGAAATGTATTTGCTCCCGATTTAATTTTAGTAGGTGGTGTCTAGGAATTCATCTATTTCTTCCAGGTTATCCAATTTGGTGGAGTAGAGGTTTCGGATTATGACCTGATGATTCATCCAACTTCAGTGGTGTCTATTGTAAATTCACCCTTTTCGTTTCTAATTTTGTTAATTTGAGACATCTCTCATTTTTTTTTGATCAAATTGGCAATAAGTTCATCAATCTTCTTTATTTTTTTCAAAAAAAACAGCTCTTCGTTTCATAAATTTTCTTGGTTTTTTTTTTTTGTTGTTGTTGTTTGTTTGTTTCTAAGTCATTCATTTCTGCTCTGATCGTAGTTATTTCTTTTTGTCTGGAGCTGTTAGAGTTGGATTCTTCTTGTTTTTTTTTTAACAATACCATTAGGTGGTTAGATTATTGAGATTGCTCTGTCTTTGTTATGAAGACAGTCAGTCTATAAAAAACCCTTAGGAACATTTTCATCATGACCCATAGGTTTGGGTATGTTGTGTTTTCATTATCATTTAGTTCAAGACATTTTGCTATTTCCTTTTGGATTTCTTCCATGACCCATTCCTTGTTTAATAGTGTATTGTTCAGTCTGCAGAAGCTGTGTAATGTCTGTTGTTTCTCTTGTTAATTTCTAGCTTTAATGAATTGTGGTCCGATATGATGTAAGAAGTTGTCAATTTTCCTTAATTTATGAAGGCATGTTTTATGTCCAAATATATGGCTTTTTTTTTTTGAGAAGGTACTGTAGGCTGCAGAGAAGAATGTGTGCTGTGTAGAATTGAGATGAAATGTTCTGTAGATGTCTGTTAGGCCAAATGATCTATGTTGTTGTTAAGTTCTATTATTTCCCTGCTGATTTTCTGCTGGGATGATCTGTCTAGTGATGACCGTACATTATTAAGGTCCCCTACTACAATGGAATTTGGATTTATTTCTGATTTGTTGTCAACCAGGTTTTGCTTTATTAAATGCAATACATTTGTGTTTGATACATATATATTTTTGATTGTAATATCCTCTTGTTAGATCATTCCCTTGACGAGTAAAAATAGCCTTCTTTGTCCTTTTTAATTATTTTTGGTTTAAGGTTCATTTTTTAAGATATTGACATAGCTTCTTGTTTCCATTTGCTTGGAAAATCATTTTCTATCCTTTCACCCTGAGGAAGTGTCTAGTGAGGTTTTTTTCCTTGAAGGCAGCAGATGGAAGGATCAATTTTTCAGATTCACCCTGTTAACTTGTATCTTTTGATAGGCAAGTTAAGTCCATTAAGATTTAAAGTTATAACTGTGAGGCTTGATTTTATCCCTGCCATGCTGGGGTTTGATGCACTTTGCATTTTTATGTCTGCTCTAATTTTGGTTATGTGCTTTGTTCTCCTGTAGGCTCTTGAGGTTAGCTATTTTACTCTTCTCTGTGGAATATTTCCTGGAGAATTCTCTGTAGGTTTTTTGTATTCATATAATCATAGAGCTTGCTTTTATCTTGAAATGTTTTCCTTTATTATAAGAGATACTTGCACTGGGTATAGTAGTTTGGGTTGGACGCCATAGTTTTTTTGACTTTGAAGTACTCCATCCATGCCCTTCTAGTTTTCATAGTTTGCATTTAAAACTCTGAGCTAACTGATAGAACTGCCTTTGTATGTGATGAGTTGTTTCTCTTTTGATGATTTTAGTTCTCTCCCCCCCCCTCTCTCTCTCTCTCTCTCTCTCTCTCTCTCTCTCTCTCTCTCTCTGTGTGTGTGTGTGTGTGTGTGTGTGTGTGTGTGTGTGTTTCATTGTTTAGTTTTAACTATGATGTGCCTTGGAGTTTTTCTTCTTTGGTCCTGTCTTTTTGGTGTTTTGTGAGCTTCTTGTATCTGGGTGGGCCTCTTTTTCATAGTTGTGAAGTTTTTTCTTTGATAATATTGTTGAACATGTTCTCTATGCCTTTGCCTGGATTTCTTCTCCTTCTGGTATTCCCGTGATCCAGATATTTACTTGTGGTAGGGTATCCCTCAGTTTCCTCATATTCTGTTTGCATTTTTTGAACTCATCAAAGTTTTTGGAGTCCTAATAAATTTCTTCTGTCTTGTATTCTAGATCAGAGGTTCTGTCCTCCAGATTATCAACTATGGTAGTGAGGGTTTCTAGAGCAGCTTTTAATAGCTTTAATTATTTTTCTGTGGAATTTTCTGCATTATATCCATTTCTTTGTTGTAGATGAAGGTTTGATTCTCTTGATGCTTCCTAGAATTCTTGCATTTGGTCATATATTCATTAAGCTTAATCAGCTGGTTATTGAGGCCCTCTAATTGTTGGCTTACCTTCAATTTGCTTCTATATTAAGGTCTAATTTTCCTCAATTACATTGAGCCTGGTGAGAAAGGTTATGTGTTGTATGTACTGATTCTGTCTTGTTTCATTTATGCTATTATTGGTTTTTGCTTCCAGTTCAGCCATTATCTTGCTCAGGATCTCATTGCAACAATGACCTGTTTATTGTGCTCTCATTTTGGGATTTTACTTCTGTTGTCTCCTATTTTTATTGGTGACTTCCATTGTGGGACTAGGTGATCATAGTGGAGGTCTCTCAGCTTGTGTTGTGTTCTTTCTGTGTTGGGTCTACCCATTTCAGGATAAAAAGTCTTATTTTCTTGAGGAATCAAACAGTGGCACTTATAGGATCTTCAGTGAGTGTCTGTTTCGGGTTTGAGGTGAATTGAAATAGTGTGGTGTTGTATTCACAGATGCATAGGTTTTGGAGGTTATAAGTATGCAAGCTACTCTGGGCTGGTGGCTGATAGCAGAGTTGTGGTTGGAGGTGGGCAGCATAGAGTGGGCACAGGTCCCAAAGACATTGCACCCCGAACCACCCTTGGGTGCACAGGTCCCTAATACACTGGCACCCGAAAGCACAGATGTCACACAGATTTGCTATATGACCTTCACTGCATTGAGAATTCATCCCCAAACATGCTGGGCCCCTCACCAGTCTGAGATGCCCAGGTCCCCTATACACTGGCACCTCTAGAACACAGGCACCAATCATGCCACAGTGACACCGGCTTGGAGTGCACCAGCTCCAAACATGCTGGTGAGTGCCTCAAATGTACAGACCCCAAACATGCTGCACCCCTCACCAGGCCAGGGTGCAGATGCCCCAACACACTGGCACTCCAAAAGCATAGGTACTAAACTCATCTTGCCTTTCACCTGCCTGGAGCACACCAGCCCCAAACAAGTTGGCACCCCAAACACACCAACCCCATACACACTGTTCCCCTCACCAGTCTGGGGTGCACAGGCCCCCACACACACTGGCACCCCTTGAGCACAGGTCCCAAGCGGGCTGCACCCTTTACCTGTCTGGAGCATACCATCACCAAACAAGCTGGTGCTGTGAATGCACAGGCCCCAAACATAGCCCAGGGTGCAGCCCAGGTTGGGCCAGTGTATTTGGGTGCAGAGGCCCCAAATACACTGGCACCACAAAATTAGAGGTCCCAAACTTAACCGATCCCCTCACCCACCTAGAGCACACCAGCCCCATACATGCTGGTGTCCCCAACCCATGTCCTCAAACACTCCAGGCCCTTCACCAGTCCAGGATACACCTGGTTAACTGTTAAAAAAAATTTTGTGGGGCTGTAGATATGGCTCAATGGTTAAGGAATTTGACACCAGAGCCTAAGGACCCAGGTTCAATTCAAGCATATCTAGAGTTTGTTTGTAGTGGCTGGAGGCCCTGGTGTACCTAACTCTGTGTCTCTCCCCTCCTCCTCCTCCTCCTCCTCCTCTCTCTCTCTCTCTCTCTCTCTCTCTCTCTCTCTCTCTCTCTCTCTCTCTCTCTCTCTCTCTCCCCTCTGTATCATTCTGCTTGCAAATAAATGAAAGTATTTTTTAAAGATGGAAATATTTTAAAAAATGAAGTTTTTGTATAGGCATGCATGTGGAGTTCAGAGATAATTTTTGAGGTATTAAGGAATGCTCCACATTCCTTAAGACGCAATCTCTTACAGCTGCAAACAAACTGCCAGACAGCAAATGAACATCAGACTAACTGAACTGTGAGCTCTATATTCTCCTCCCATTGTCATAGACACATTGGTATGACAGAAGCAAATCCCACTTTGTATCTGGCTTTGTTGAGTGCTAGAATCTGAACATGGGCCAGTAGACTTTGGAAGTACCTTTAAACACTCAGCTATCTCCCCTAGCCTCTGTGCTGGTTAATCATGTCAAGTTCATTTGATCTGGAATCAATTAAGAGATGTATTTCCAGGAAGTCTTAACTGAGGGGTCACAGCTACAGTCCAGGCAGAAAGAGGTCTGGGGAGTGGGGAGCAGTGCTGCTTTTGCCTACCTGCCTTCACTTCTTGTTGGTGTGTCTACCCTGTTGTGCAGCTGCTGCTGCTTCCACCATCCTTCATAAAAATGGCAATCCAGTTCTTTGGTCTTCCAATGTCAACTGAAGATCAGAGACTCCTCAGAAGTCTGCCAGGCCTATAGGTCCAGGTGGGGGTTATTGGGGCATCCAGTATATTGAACTAAGCAGTTACCAGATTCTCAGCTTCTCTAAAGTTCAGATGACCATTGTTTGACTACTAGTTTCTATCATGTAAGAAAATCTAATCCCTTTACATAAAAAGTATTCACTCTGTAGGTTCTGTTTTTTAGTGAGCCCTAATACAGTGTTTTCATGTAGTATCAGTAGTACTAAGAAAAATGCCCAGCACAAAGCTCTCTATATAAGTAAATATGTTCTCTCAACTCAAATGCTCAATATATATTACAGCCCATGTTGAAGCCATCATTCTGTACAAATATTTAAGTTTTATAGAATAACCATTCATGAAAGTCTTAATTTGGGAAATGAAATATGTATAATACTTCACAAAATGTTTACTAAACATGCTATTTGTTCAGAGTATATTATGGAATACTAAGCTAGAGACTTTTAAGTGGCATAAAACCTTGGATTTGGGTACTGTTTCTTAATTCAAGCAAAGATACAGATGTTACAAACCACTTGTCTTCTCTAGCACTGATTTTTAACCTCATAGAACTCAAACCCCAGGATTGGAGGGAAATAAAGGAAAATGGCAAAAGTAGTTCAAAGGAAGTTTATTGTTGTTTGTATTTGCTGTTTTATGATATCTGGAGCTACTAGACCTCTAAGAATGGTCAACAGTGCTTGATAGAACACTTCTGGAAGGGCAGGTTTTATTACACAAATATACAAGACACCAACCTATAGACACTTGTTCCTATATATCTTTTTTTACACTTGAAACAACTGTAAGAGCTCTGGAGTCAGGAGTAGCCACTAAATATTCTGACCTATCATCTGTTTTGTGAGTGTAGAGAGTAAGCTACACTTGCTCAAGGCCTCAGAACCTTTTCTGAGCACTGGATGGATGAACATTTACTTATTTGTCTGACCTTAACTCTTGGTGATATAAATTTTATACTTACAGAACACAGATAATATTTTTAATCTACTTTCCTATTAGAATATCAATCTTTTAACAAGATAAAGCAATAAAATAGTAGAAATAGAATTTCCATGGATGACCCTTCTGAGAATGGCATCAGAACTCATAAGTCATTAATTAAAGGGAACTTTCCTAAATGAATCCAAACTTACCATTCCTTCCTTTCTTTGTACTGATTAAATCATAGTAAGTTTCATCATTTACCCATTCTTTTCATACTGAAAATTCCTAGACATTTCTAACCATGACTGCTTCTTGTTGAGTATTTGTGGGAGTGAGTTGTCTAACACTTCCTGTCTTTAGATGGACTTACAGTTCTTCACTTGAGTAGCAGTAACCTGGAACACTCCTTAGGGACTAACCAAGATTTCTTCTGTTAATAGTGGGATGCTGAATCACTGAATTTTCTTCCTATGAAAAGGAAGGTTGACATACTGTTGTCACCCTGACCCAAGTCCTCAGTGACCTAAGACTAATGGCCAAACAATGATTCAGGCAGGAGAGCCACAGGTTGACTATGTGTGGACAGAGAATGAATGGCTCTGAAGGAGCAGTTAACCCTAGACCCACGTGATAATCTATCCCTGATAAGCTAACTCTGGAGCAAACTACTCCACTATATAGTTTACAGATAAGTATAGTAGTAGTATGTATGGGTCTGGTATCTGTGGGTCCTGATTTATCTCTTACTACTAACAGCACTTCTCTCTTCTGAGACTGCATCCAAACAGGCTCTAGTAACTTTATGTGCAAGTCTGAAGCCACTGTTTGTCTGCCCTTACAGATTCTACACAATCACCACCAGGAGCCTATCACACAGCCTTGTATCAACTGCACAAGTCATTTGACAAAAACTGTAAATGCCCACCCAAACAAGCCTTCAGCCTTCAAAAGTCCACGAGCTCTATGATGCAGGAAGGATTTCCCTAGGTGTTCTGTATATTCTTATTTTTAAGCTTGATCGTGTCTTTAAATCACAAGGACATGATAGGCATTATATGACTCCTCTAAATGGTCTGTATAACTGTATTTTTGGTTGTTATAACAGAATAAAAAGGGTAAAACAGCAAAGTTACACCCCATAAAGGCTGTTCAGGGCAACTCAGAAAAATCCCAGATCTTAGATTCAGGTCACTGAAGAAGTGTAGATGCAGTATATATATATATCAGCTGAATACATGCAGTTCTTTTAAGCAGGGAATGGGGAGCAGAAGTCAAGATGCTTTATCCTCAAAACAATTCCACATGCACTTGAACTTTTTTTGTTATCTAGGCTCCATGGCTCCTCGAACAGTTTCATGCCTGAAGACAAAATGTACACTGAAATACGAAATACAGATAAGTGTTTATTATAGTTATTTCCATGGAAAATGTTGTCTAATTGTGGTGAAAAGAGGTGACAGACTCATACTGCATGCATTACTGAAGGGGAACCAATGTCTGTGCTGAAAAATCGAGGACTGGAAGACAGAAAGGGAATCTGGAAGGTAGCTATCCAAAGGCTTTCTAGTGTAATTCCTCATATATGCTTTCAAGTATACTTGGTCTGGTCATTCTGACCGGTATTTTCAAGACATATTTGAGAACACACCAGTCAATCAACACAGAAAACTAACTGGCAAAATAGTCAAAAATGTGAATAACTGGGAATTCAGTGAGTTATTGAAAGGTCCCTCTTATATACACAAATATATTCATTCCACTACATGCTTTCAATATGAATCTAAAAGACCACTGGAAGACTGGCCTTAAAAGAGTAATATGCTCATATATATTGGAGAAGTTTTGAGTCTTGGAAGCCTACTGATGTTAGCTGGTCCTCAGCAATGTGTGTGTTATAGTTAAAAGCCTTATCAAATTTTTGACATTCAAAATGCTTCTCCCCAGTATGAATTCTCTCATGTCGTGTACAGCTTGATATCTGACTGAAAGCCTTGTCACAGTGTTTACAATGGTAGGGCTTGTCTCCAGTATGAACACGCTGGTGTTGAGTAAGACTTGATCTCTGATTAAAAGCTTTGCCACATTCTTCACAATGGTAGGGTTTCTCTCCAGTATGAATTCTCTGGTGTTGAATAAGAAGTAAGTTACGGTTAAAAGCTTTACCACAGTCTTTACACTCATAGTGCTTCTCTCCAGTGTGAATTCTCTGGTGCCGTGTACAGCTTGACATTTGACTAAAAGCTTTGTTACAATGTTTACAATGGTAGGGCTTGTCTCCTGTATGAACTCTCTGGTGCTGAGTAAGGCTTGATCTTTGATTAAAAGCTTTACCACAATCCTTACAATGGTAGGCCTTCTCTCCAGTATGAATTTTCTGGTGTTGAGTGAGGAGAAAATTACGGTTAAAGGCTTTCCCACATTCTTTACATTTGTTCTTCTTCTCTCCAGTATGAATTCTCTGGTGTTGTGTGAGGCTTGAGCTTTGATTAAAAGCTTTGCCACAGTCTACACAGCAGTAAGGTTTTTCTCCAGTATGAACACGTTCGTGCTGAGTAAGGCTTGACCTTTTATTAAAAGCTTTTCCACAGTCTTTACAATGGTAAGGCTTCTCTCCAGTATGAATCCTTTGGTGTTGAGTAAGCAGTGAATTACGGTTGAAGGCTTTGCCACAGTCTTTGCACTTGTAGGGCCGTTCTCCAGTATGAACTCTCTGGTGCAGGGTAAGACCTGAACTCTGATGAAAAGCTTTGCCACACTCTTTACAATGATAGGGCCTCTCTCCAGTATGGATTCTCTGGTGTTGAGTAAGACTTGATCTCTGATTAAAAGCTTTGCCACAGTCTTTACAAAGGTAGGGCTTCTTTCCAGCATGAATGCTCTGATGCTGAGTCAGGAGTGACTTATGGTAAAAGGCTTTTCCACATTCCTTACATTTGTAATGTTTCTCTCCAGTATGAATTACATGATGTTGTCTAAGGCTTGAACAATAGGCAAAGGATTTGCCACATTCTTTACATTTGTAGGGTTTCTCTCCAGTATAATTTGGATATTTAGTAAGCTTTGAGCTTTGATTCAAAGCTGTGTTGCAATCTACAATATTGGTATCTTGACTAAAGATACACTGATGAATAATAAATTCTGAGCATAGCTCAAAGACTTTCCCACATCTGTAGCACTTGTAAAGGTTCTTTGGGAATTGAGGATACTGATGATTAGCAGCACTTGAGTCATGGTGAAAGTTGCTATTTTCATCACATTGATATGCTGTGTCTCCAACATAAATGCCCTGGTGATGATTTATGGAAGATTCCTCATGAATGGCCTTCCTATCTTCTTTACATATATACTGGATTTCCAAAATATCAGCAGTGGAATTTTGATTAAGCAATAATGAATGTGTAAAACATTTCTCATATTCATTGAAATTGTTTGTTTTGGCATCAGAAAGACCTATTTGTGGATTACAGAATGATGAACTTTTAATAAAAGAGTTTTCAAATTGATCCCATTTAGAAATTTTTTCTTCATTTTTAACCTCTGTGGCTCCAGAAATATTTGAATGAAAGCTTGCCCCAAAGTTACCTTTAAAATCATTGAAGTTATTAACCGAAGAATGGATTAGGCCTTGCTTTATATTCTCCAAATTTCCTTTGAGAGAAAAGTTATGATTCAAAAACTGGCTTGCATGCTCACTTACAGAATCACAGTGCTCTTTAAAAGTAACTGGAATAATCTGCGCTGGATCTCCTTTGGCAGTGAAGCACTTGCTATTGTCAGTTGTTCCATGCTGGTTATGTCCATTATAAGAGAATTTCTGTCCTTCACTCTCATCTGCACATTCCCTTTGTTCTCTTAGGGACAAACTGCCAAAGCTACAATATCCATGATTTCCAAGGAACACTTCCTGGAATGAATTCTTCAAGCTCTGCTCTGGTGGAAAGTTCTGCATATAATGGGGAAACACAGCTGAAAGAAATTAAAACAATGAATAAAATTAAAATACTTATTTGATTCTGATGGATACAACTTAAAAATCTAATATAAAAATTTCCCTAAGTTTGGGACATCATGAAGATAGCAGAATAGCAAATGCAAATCCCTTATTACTCCACTGATATATAAAGTTCAAAACACTGTAGTGACCAAATTTTTAGAACACCTAGAACCAGAGTTCACAGCAAGCAAGGGGAGCACAAGAAGGACCGTCATATTATAGAGGGAAGGAAAGTTCATTACTTTTGTCACCTATAGTTCTTCCTACTTCCCAATATTGCATCAAATTATAGCAAAAAATTTTCAACCTCCCTTTCCTTTTTTTCTGGAATTTTTGAGGGCTATATAAAACAGGCTCTGTCTACTTTAACACAGAGTATACAAAATAACAGAAATATGTTGCATTGAAGTCAGGAACAAATGAAAGCTGTTAAATGATTATTTCAGTACCAAAGACTTGATTGTCAATGGTGCAGGACATGCTGTAGGTTCATATGATGACATACGGGCAAACTATTTTAACTAGAAAAAAATCCTTAAATCCAGAT
The DNA here is from genome assembly GCA_004024765.1 of Zapus hudsonius. Taxonomy (NCBI): domain Eukaryota; kingdom Metazoa; phylum Chordata; class Mammalia; order Rodentia; family Dipodidae; genus Zapus; species Zapus hudsonius. The sequence goes on along the minus strand of PVHP010001911.1, from coordinate 55,255 downwards.
AAGTCACATCATGCAAACAGATTTGTGAGGCTCCAATGATCTTTAGTATAGCTGACTGGAGTCAGTATTACTTGGATGAAGACAACCAATAGGGATTGGAAAAAATAACTATTATTTTACAATTTAGAAATTTTATTATTGGTTGATTTTATTAACAAATTAAGTTGCATATACTTACCACATTTATCATGATGTTTTGAAGTATATGTATATAATACATACACACACTATAGCAGAATGACTAAATCTCATTACTAAACACATTCATTTATAATTTTCATTTTTGTGCTTAGATCACTTTATATTCCACTTGCACTTCATTACTAATATTCACCATCTGCTGCAAAACTGTTGACCTTCCTATGTCTTTCACAAGCATTAGCCCAACCTCTCCAAAAAGCAGAGTGTTTGTTAGCCTTCATTCTTCTCCCTACATTTTTAGATTAACTTTTCCAGATCCCACATAAGATTAATCAGTAATTGATTTGCTGTGTCTTATTTATCATAATAAATAACTAATAACTAATTACCAAGTGCATTAGCAAATAAAAAATTCAGAGTATAAATTATTTCCCTCAGGAGTAAATATAGCATTTCATAAGAGAAGACATTATTGAAGAAACTGGAAATAAAAGGATCTCAACCTCTCAACCTAATAAAGACTACATAGGATAAGATAAGCCTATACCCAAAATTATACTAAATGGGGAAAATTTTAAAGCATTTGCACTAAGTAGGAATAAAATAAAGGTGTTCACTTTTTCCATCTTATTCAATACAATGTTGGAAGTCTTTGCTAGAGCAGTAAGACCAGAGAAACAAATAAAAGGGATACAAATTTTTTAAAGAGTTAAAGCATCTTTATTTGCAGATGTGATTTTATACGTAAGAGACCTTAAAGACCCTATCAGAAAACTCTCAGAATTGATAAACAGCTTTAACAAAGTGGCAGGTTACAAGATTAACATGGGAATTATCTGTAGCCTTCCTATCTACCAAGCTGAGGAAGAAATCAGGGAAGCAACTTCATTTACAATTGTCTCACCAAAAAAAAGAAAGAAAGAAAAGCTCACCTAAGAATAAACCTAACCAGGAGAATGACCTCTATAATGAACACTTTAAAACGCTCAAGAGAAATTGAAGACATTAGAAGACGGATTGTAAGAATCAATATAGTGAAGATGCTTATGTGAGAGCAACTGAAGACTTGGCGTCTGGAGGATGAACTCCATTATGACAAAACAAAAATTGTTTTTTGTAATAATAATAGGACTCTGAGCCAGAGACTCAAAGAAAGTATGTACCCAAAACAGTATTCCCAGTCATAATATGGGCACAAAAGCTGTATCTTCAAAGGAGTTATGGTCAATTAAAGTTAGGGATGAAATGCCAACAGTGGCCATTTTGTAGACAGGGATGCCTGTGGCCAAAGTCATTGCTAGGAACAAGAGGCCATATGGGATGATCAAAGTTTTACCATGTGAATCTAGTAAATAATGTTAGAAAAATGCTGTCAGCTTATTCTTGAGAAATTGCTCTACTTTGCTTTCTCAAAAGTAAACTTGTTCCTTTCATGTGTAACTTTCAAACCTAATAAATATGTACAAGTGAGTATAATAGTTACTCTTGTCCTGGTAAGCCTTTAGTCCCCTGGCTCCCCGCCTCAGTTCATAGTCTTTTCACCAGGTGTGGCTTGACCAGTTGGCCACATGCCTACCTTAACAAAAGCACTTTACAGACTCAATGCAATCTTCATTGAAATTCCAATGACATTCTTTACAGAAATAAGAGAAACAATCTTTGAAATTCATTTGAAAGCACAAAATACCTCATAGAGCCAAAGCAATTATGACCAAAACAATAACAACAACAACAATAATAATAATACAGTGGGTGGTATTATCATACCTGAATTCAAACTGTATTACAGAGCCATAATAAGAAAAACACCATGGTACAGGCACAAAATACACATGCATGTCAAAAGAACTGAACTGAGGACCCTGGCATTAACCCTCATAAATACAGCTACCTGATTTTTGACAAAAAGTAGCAAAAATACTTATTGGAGAAAAGACCACCTTTTAAACAAATGGTGCTAAGAAAGCTGGATATCCACATGCAGAAGAATAAAACTAAATCTTTATCTCCCTGCATAAAAATCAAATCCAAATGGATTAATGGCCTAAACCATGAGACTTGAAACTTGAAACTGGTAGAGGAAAAAACAGGGAAAACGCTTCAATATATAGGAATGGATAAGAACTTTCTGAATATGCCTCCAACTGCCCAGAAAGTAAGGTTAAACACTGACAAATGGGCTGTACATGGTGGTGCAAGCCTTTAATCCCAGCATTTGAAAGGCAGAGGTAGGAGGATCGCTGTGAGTTTGAAGCCAGCCTGGAGCTAGAGGGAGTTTCAGATCAGTGTGGGATAAATGTGAGACCCTACCGTGAAAGCCCATGGCCCCCCTCAAAAAAAAAAATTGACAGATGGGATATCATGATATTAAAAAGCTCCTATACAGCAAATCAAGTGAAAAGACAGTTTACAGAATGGGAGAAAATATTTGTAAGTGCTACATGTGACAAAGGATTAATGTCTAGAATAAGTAAAGAACTCCAAAAATTAAGCAACACCAAAACAAATACACCAATCAAACAATGGGCTAAAGAACTAAACAGAGTTTTCAAAAGAAGAAATACAAGTGGCTAATAAACATAAAAGTGTTCATGATCAGCTATCATGGGGATATCAATTAAGATCACTTTGTCTTAGAATGGTTTTCTGTCAGAATGGTTTTCATTAAGAAAACAAATAATAAGTGCTGATGAGGAAAAGGGCATATTAATCACTGTTGGGAGTATAAATTGGTGTAGCCACTACTGAAAAGTAAAAATTAGAACTACCATTTGAACCAGCTATACCATTGGGCATACACCTGAAAACCCCTAAACCTTACTAAAAAATTACTTGTTCATCAGTGTTTATTGCTTCACTCTTTGTAATAGTAAAGAAAAGAAATTAGCCCAAATGTCTATCAATTGAGAAATAGATAATAAAAAACTAGTACATATATATAATGGAATTCTGTTGAGCCATAAATAAAAATGAAGTTTGCAGCAAAATGGATAGAACTGCAATATATACCATATTAGGTGAAGTAAGCCAAGTACAGAAAAATAAACACCAAATGTTGTCTCTCATATGTCAATCATGGTTTAGAACCTTTCATATGTGTCTGATTGTAGGAGTTAGAGATTATAAATTACAGGAAACTAGAAAGGGACCAAGGAAAGGGGGGAAAAGAAGTCTTAAGAAAGACAGATAGAGAAAGTAGTAGATCTTAAGTGATGATGAAAGTCAACTTGGAAATACCAGGGATGGGAGGGTAAAAGCAGGGTTAGTAGGTAGGGAAATATAGGAGATAAGAGGGAAAGTTAACCAAAACTAAATACAAAATATGAAAAAAATTTAAATGTGAAACACATAAGCAAAGTTTTTAAAATTTCAAAGATAGTGCTGAAAACAGCAAAAGAAGTGATGTGTCATAAGAGTGCTCTTATAATAATTTCTCAGCAGAAGCCCTGCTTCCTAAAAGGAAGTAGAAGAATACTGGGAAGGTTCTGGAAGAACAAAATCCACTATAGCCAATAATACTGTATAAAAAATATGCCTTCCAAAGTGAAGGAAAAGGACTTCTCAAATGATGCTTAAAAGTTCAACATCAGCCCTATCAGAAATGCTAGACTTCTTCAGATTGAAAAATAAATAATTCTGCAGAGCATCATTCATACAGAATTTATATCATACAGAATTTTAAAAACTCACTTGAAAAAGTGAATATATTCACAACTATGAAATTCCATAGTACTGTAATAAGGATGCATAAAACATTTTTAATTCTGAAAAAAAATTTCAAGTGTAAAAGCACAGAACATAATCTTATTAATGGATATACTAAGTAAAATGGTCATGAGAACAACAGAATAACAATGAAGAAGCATGTAAAATCCAACAAACTTTTATGGAATGGAAATTAATATGCCACCAATTCAAAATATATTGCTATAAGCTTAACATGTGTTTATACAATCCTCATTTTAATGTTATAAAAGATTCATATAAGATAAACAAACAGAAATGGAATGAAAATATACCACTATAAAAATTAGTGAAAAAATAAAGCAAGAAGTAGGAAAAATAATCCTAGGTATGAACACAGAAAACCATTTAGAAATGGCACTATAGTTCATTTTTTTATATACAAGGTCTCATGCAGCCTTGGCAAAGATGATATTGAGATCTTAATCCTCCTTCCCCCACCTTTGAAGTGTTACTACTACAGGTATATGCCAACATGCCTGGCTAGTCACTTTGTTAGATGTAAGTGGGCTTTTCTGTTAAACAGGGTCTCGTTACAAACCCTAGAATGGCCTCACAATGCTTCTGCCTCAGTATCCCAATTAAATGTCTGATCCAAAATATAAATTAGCCATTGAGATTAAGCCTACAAAGTATCCAACTATATCCTATCTACAGAAGAATCTTTAAAGAACACAATTAGGCTAAAAGTGAAAGAGCTGAAAAGATACTGAATGTAGCAAGTAACCAAAAGAGCAAGTTGAACATAATCACAGGGGGCAAAATACATTTGAACAAAAGGAGTCATTTAGATGAAATGCACTTTTAAGTCAAACTTTAACAGCAAACAAAACAACAAATATCATATAAAGACAAAAGGAACATTTTTCCAGGAACTATAACCACGATAAGTACATGTGCAACTCACTTCACACTCCTACAAAACGGGTTTGTCTATATACCTCTGAATCACTGGAAGTCACTGTATAGCAGAAAATTTTACAGAAAATCCATTGTGACCATTCAGAGTTCTGATGAGACACATTTAATACATGAATGCATTAATGTTGTTAGAGAAACTTCTTTTTCATATTAACATTACAGTGGATTAAAAAGATCATTAAAATGTGCAGAGAGTTTCTGTAGCCCTCAAAATTAAAAAGAGCAATGGTATCATGCAAACCTCCACAAGTGAAGGGGAAAACTTGCCCATCATTGTGGATGTATAAGATCACTGAAAGGAAACAGGGCAGGGTAAACCAGGGTGTAAAGTCTCCCTTAGTGAAAGAGGAAAGAGACCTGGGCTGTGAAAACTCACTGGAGCGGAGCTTCACATTTCAAGTCTGGTGTCCTCTTTGACCTTTGCACCTCTCCCCAGAATGCTTTGCTTCAGTTGTTCCTACCCACCTGGGAACAAGGCCTTTTGTCTCTTCACATTCCAGGGCTCTTTCCTTTGCTCCAGACAGGTAACCAGGTATGGCTTAGAGACAGCAAGACCTGGTTATTGGAAAAAAGAACACGACACTTGCTTTAATGTCCTACTACTGTGTTAAGTAAAAAAGAGAAAATATAGTAGCCAATTCCGGAACAGTATTTTTCTAGCTGTTGCAAATGAACTCCATGTGCCACTTTGTGCATCTGGCTTTATATGGGTAAGGGATAACTGAACTCAGGTTCATTAGGCTTTGAAGGAAAGTGCCTTAACTGCTGAGCCAACTGTCCAGCACATGGAACATTATTTCTCTAAATGTTGCTTCTCAAAAGACACATAACAGTGTGTTTCTGGTTTTTAAATTCTGAACTCTACTTTTGCCTTCCACTAAATCAAAGCTGAAGGAGAAAAACTGGACTTCAAAATGAAGGCCACAACATTTTAGGCCATGCTAAATATACTGCTAAAATTACAGTTAATCTAAAGTTAGGACATATATTACCTCACAAGAGGTAGGACAAAAACAGGAACATTCTCTTATCTATATCAACAAACTCCCCACTTCCATTTTTTCGTTGAAAGTAGGAAATCTGAAACTCGTTCATGCAAAGCAGGGGCTCCCAAGATACTCAATGTTGGTAGGGAACTAGGAATTCTTCAGAAAAGTAAGCTCACCCAGGGAGACCAGGTTTCTGTAGTTCTCTAACATCACATCCTTATACAGATTCTTCTGTACACGGTTCAGACACTCCCACTCTTCTCTAGAGAAATCAATGGCCACATCCTTGAAGGTCACCGGTTCCTGAAATTAAAATTAACAGTACACTGATCACATAGACACTGACACAGATCTTTTTTTTTTAATTGTGTGTTTATGAGAGGATGGATGCACACATGCCTCAGTGTGCATTTGGAGGTCAGAGGACAACTTTCAGGTTGGCTCTCACCTATCCACCTTATTTGAGGCAGGTTCTCCCTCCGGACTCTCATTCTGCTGTTCTTTGCTGCACTCAACATGAGTTTCCAGAAAATTCCACCTTCTCTGCCTCCCATCTCCCCACCAGAGAGTCAGGATGGTAGGAATCCAGAATCCTGCCACAGCTTTAGCTTTTTATGAGGGGTCTGAAGAGCAAACTTGGGTGCTCCAGCTTGAACAGCGAGCGTTTTGTCCATCTCCCCACACCTGACAGTTTTGTGGGGATTTTTTTTTCATGTTTACATGTGTGATGTGTGAAGTTTTAATATAGAAGATCAAAATAAAAAATACAAAATTTATCTAGATGTATTCTTATATATATGAAATTACCCAATAAATTCCTGAATTCTCAAAACAATAGGAATAGCTATCACATAGCATATTTAATCAAACTATTATTGTAATGATGGACATCAGGGTATCACAATACAAACAACTCAAATATGAATCCATATGGGCAAGAATATCAGAAGTTCAAGGTCATTTTCAACTATATAGTAAGTTTGAGTTAGTTTGGAATATATGAGACCCTGTCTCAAAAATCAAAAATGGTTGTATGCTTAACAGCAACAGAAAGGTCAACAGTCAAGTTAGATTTAGCTTGGAGGCCACTGGGAATAGAACAATCCCTCATCATTATCAGCTTGTAAAACAGGAACTGAAACTATTTGACTTTAATTACTGGTCAAAAGAATGACCCAAAAAAGAAATGAGATCCCGAGCAGGTCATTAATAAATAACTGTATAAACCTTATAAAGTTATAGAATTGGAGGGTTTCTGATAAAGAACAAGGACATGCCACTGTACCTTCTCTCAGGAAAAGCTCCTTCTTCTAGAGACCTTACAAATAGTGTATATAACCTGAGCCTGCTTGGAGGACACTATCCAAGCCAAATACTCAGTTTTCTTATTATTCCAGAGTAATCTATCCTCAATATTATCATAAGACATAACTGAGTGTTTTATGTAGGTTCTCAAGAACAGGATTGCTATTTCAGAGGTGGTGAGACAAACCTGTAATTCAAACATGTGGGAAGTGGAGGAAGGAGGATCAGGATTTTAAGGCTAGCCTTGGCTAACACATATTGAATATGAGGCCAGCTTGGGCTTTCCTTAAAAAATAAAATAAAATAAGAAAGGGAGGGAGGGAGGGAGGGAGGGCGGGAGGGAGGGAGGGAATAGTTGCTGTCAGGAAGTGCTTCTTCTCAACCTGCCCTTCCTGAGCCAACAAGAGCCTTGGAAATTGCTGGGAAGGAATCCTCCCCACTCATCCCAGTCCAGCAATATCAAAACAATCTGAAGAAGACATAATGGGGACCAGCTGAGCAACTCCAGAACTCTGGACAGCATTCCACAACATCCTGACCCCATCTGACAGCAAAGGGAACGAACACCTCTGAAGAGTGAAGAAAGCCCAGGGATACATCTGCCCCTTCTCCATACAATATCCAGATCTATAGATCCTAAGAGCTGACCCACCTAGCCAACTGAGACAAGCAAAAAGGAATTGGCTTCATAACTCAAGGTGAATAAAGATAGAAACTCACCCAAAAAGGTAACTGGTCTTATTTGTACTGGGGCAATACATATTCTAAATATGGGCATATGGGTTTGAACTAGAATTACTAATCACACCTCCCATAACAAGACAAGCTGTTAAAAAGACATTCCAGCAAGGGAAATAATTCAAAGGACAGGAAAACTGACTTGTTAGATATGATGTATACCAATATACTTTGCCTTTTTTCAAATCATTTGTATGTTAGGGTTAATTTCTGTCATATTTGATAGGTTTTACATTTTTAGTACCTTTTTTATGAAGACAGGGTCTCACTCTAGACCAGGCTAACCTGGAACTCACAGCAGTCCAGGCTGGCCTTGAGCTCACAGCAATCCTCATATCTCAGTCTGGGATGGAAGGCATGAACCACCATGCTCAGCTCAGTGCCTTTAAGAAAAATCTTTTCGGGAGACCATTTAATGCTAGTTTTGAAATGTCTTTGTAAGAACAGGTGCAGCAGTATGGAAATCAGGGCAATGGAGTCATATTTCTGTGTTCCCATAAAGCTATTTGAATATTTGTTTTAAATGGATTTTTATTCACATTTCAAACATAACAAAGTGTGCCCCTCAGTTGTAGAGAAAGCATTTGTAACATGGCAGAATGGGTCTAGAAGCTTAATGTTGTGACCCATCTTGAAATAAAGGAAAAATCTCCACCCATGCATATATATTCCATGCTAGATTTGTCTGTTTATACAGTGCTCAGCTGGATGTTGGGTTTGTTATGTATTTTTCTCTACCCAGTCCACTATTGGGATCTCTTTATTACTCTTCCCATGTACAGCTCATACACTTTCTCTCTTTTCTCGCCTCCTTAGTTCCTTCCTCTTTATATTTCATAACATCCTCTAAAATCTGTGAAACCCAAGATTATACAAACATTCCTCTCCAGATACTTGTGCCACTCCATCTTTTTTAAAGCTAACACTAGGCCTCATCCTAACTAACCCTAACTAACCCTCACACTTTGAAGAAAACAAAGTCCTAGCAAACTTCATACCAGCCTTGCTTATGTCCCCAGCAGCAATTATTGAAGTCAAAAGAACCACTGCTGTCAATTTGCTACTAGGACATTCACATAGCAGGCATATCCACCACCTTGGGTTGTTCCTGCTAATGTTAGTATTCTACTCTGGGATTAATATAAAGGCCATACCTGGCACCTTGAGCTGCTCCCCTAAATACATAATTTCTGACTTACATGTCTAAGAATACAGCTGATAAGCAGAAAATCCAAGTAAAGAAATAATACCAGGTGTGAAAATCAGAACACAGTAACATAAGAAACACAAACAAAAAAATCAAGGCAACATAACTCTCCTCAAAATTATGAATCACAGAAGACAGTTTCTCAAAGTCAGGGAATGAGATCCAGATACAGGAGGCATTTAGCACACCAAACAGAGAAGACCAAAAAAAAAAAAAAAAAAGCCTCAATTAGACTACTAAATACACAGACAAAAGGAAATATATTTAAAGCAGCAATAGAGAAGCATCTAGTCACCTATCTATAAAGGGAAGCCCAATTTAAAACACACACACACACACACACACACACACACACACAAAAAAAAAAAAAAAAAAACAGCTGGCACACACCTTTAATCCCAGAATTTGGGAGGCAGCGGTAGGAGGATCACTGAGAGTTCTAGGCCACCCTGAGACTACACAGTGAATTCCAGTCAGCCTGTGCTAGAGCGAGATCCTACCTTGAAAACAGAAATGTTAAAAGCCAGAAGAGCTCAGAATGATGTGTTTCAAGTTCTGAAAGACAAAAACTGTCAACATAGACTGCTCTATCCTGGAAAACTATGTCACAAGTGAAGGAGAACAAGAACTTTCCATGATAAAATAGTCTACAGGAATACATGACCACTATGCCAACACTACAGAAAATACTTGAATGAATCCTTTGGATTAATGAGAAGGAAAAGCACATATGAGACCACAGAAAAGACGTTGCCATGCTTCAATAGTAGTTAATGAAAGAGGAATATAAAAATATCAAGAGCTACATAAACAACAAGAATGATAGAAATCAACACAGAAAATAACTTTGAATATTCATGGTCTCAATTTCCCAATTAAAATATGATGCAGATTATTACTATGGAATAAAAGGTAGGATCCTTCTGCTGGTTACCACCAAGAAACTACCTCATAAAAGACAGACCCTGCCTTAGGGTGAAAGGATGGTATTTCAAGCAAATGGGTCTAGGACACAGGTATCACTGTTCAAACCAATACTTGTCAAAGAATAAAGAAGGTCACTGTGGTAGTATAAATAATGTCCCCCAAAAGAATTTATTATAATTGTGTTTATTAAATTATTAATTGTCTCCAGGCTTCTGGCTGGAGGAAGTGTCACCTTGGCCAGATCCTAGGTTTCAGCCCTAAGGTGATTCTGGGGTGGGTCTGGAATTCTAGCTATACATATGCAAAAAGCAGTCTGAGCTCAAGCCTGGAGTTCCTCTTGTTTTGCTAGTTTGGAGTGTGCTTGCTTGCTTGCTTCTGGAGGTGCTGTTTCTCTCTCTGCTTGCTTCTGTAAAAGGGAGCCAGCCTTTTCCTTAACTTCCCCTGAATCTGATAGTTTCAATAAATACCTTCCTCCCCAAAATTGTGCCTGGTTTGGAGATTCATCCCAGCGGTGTGTGGCTGACTACGACAGTCACTTTATAACAATCAATGGAAAAACCTAACAAGAGGATGTTACAATTCTAAACATATAGGCACCGAACACAAGTGCACACAATTTCATTAGACATACACTACTAAAGTCACAGATTAACCCAAGCACAACAGTAGCATGTGACTTCAATACTCCATTCTCACCAATTGACAGGTTATAACAAGAATGACAACAACAACAAAATAGAGAAGCATGGGGTTGAAGGACATCATAGAACAAATGGGCCTAACAGACACTTAACAGAACATCCCATAACAATGTTACAGAATACACATTCTTTTCAGCAGCACATGGACTTTCTCTAAAATAGATCTTCTATTAGAACACATAGCAAATCTTAATAAATACAGGAAAATGAAATAAATCCTTGTATTCTATCTGATCACAATGAGATAATCAACTACCAATCAACAGCAAGAAAGATTATAGAACATATACAGACTCATGAAAATTAAACAATAGACTATCAAATGATGAATAGGTCATTGAGAAAATCAATAGGGACATTAAAAAATTCTAGAATCAAATGATAATGAAAACTCAACATATCAAAACCTATAGGATACAATGGGGGACAGTCCTAAGAGGAAAATTTAAGGCTTTAAGTACCCATATTAAGAAACTGGAGCAGGGCTGAAGAGATGGCTCAGCGGTTAAGGAGTTTCCCTGCAAAGCCTAACAACCTGAGTTCAATTCCTCAGTACCCACCTAAATCCAGATACACAAAGTAGTGCATGCATCTGGAGTTCTATGCAAAGCAAGTTCTCAGGACATAGGCAGGCAGAACACAGCAAGTCTCTCACACAAACTGCTTCTAGATCAGTCCCAACAAAGTTCTTTCTCACCCTCATAAGCCAAACCTCACAGTCTATAGTTCTTTCTGCATTCAGGTCTTTCCAACTCTGACCAGAATAGTCCATCAAGCTGTACTAAAAAGCAGTGCAAGGCATCTCTTAGGCAGAGGTTTCATATCCATCCTCATTCCTACTGCAAATCGGTTCCAAAAGGCCAAAACCACACAATCAAGTTTCTGGCAGCTCGATCCCACTTGTTGTCAACTTTCTCATTACTGGCACAAGAACCAAACAAAAAGCAGCGTGTGGAAGGAATGGGTATATTTGATCTTATAGATTTGAGGGGAAACTTCATGATGACAAGGAAAATGATAGCATGAGCAGAGACTAGACATCACCTCTTGGCCAACAACAGGTGGACAATAGCAGCAGGACAATGAGCAAAATACTTGCAAGGGGAAACTGACTATGACACCCATAAACCCACCCCCAATGACACATCACCAACAAGGTTCCAATTCCAAAATTGCCATCAGCTGGGGATCAAGCATTCAGAACACAAATTTATGGGGAACACCTGAATCAAACTACCACAGAAACTAACCAAAAGAAACAGAGAGAAAATCAAAATTAATGAAATTAGAGATGAAAATCTCCCAACTAAAAAAGTCTGGGCACAGATGGATTCACTAGTGAATTCTACCAGACCTTACAGAAGACCTAACATTAGTGCTTCTTAAACTTTTCCATAAAATATAAAAGGAATATTACTAAACTCCTTTTATGAAGCTAGCATTACACTGATACCCAAACCAGATAAAGATATAACAAAAAAAAAAAAAGAAAATTACAGACCTATCTTCCTCATGAACATAGATGTAAAAGTACTCAACAAAATACAGGAACACATCAAAAATATCATCCACCAGGATCAAGTAAGTTTTATTTCAGAGATTCAACACATACAAATCAATAAATATAACACGCCATAAAAATGGTCTGATAGACAAAAATCACATCAGCTCAATAGAGGTAGAAAAAGTACTTGATAAAATCTAATATCCCTTTGTGATATAAGTTCTGAAGAAACTGGAAACAGGAGAAACATATCTCTCCTATATATCTATACATAGAAGAATGAAACTAGATCCTATCTCTCTCCATGAGCAAGAACAATTCCAAGTGGATAAAAGACCTTAACATCAGACCTGAAACTACTACAGAAAAAAGTAGGGAAAACACTTCAACAATAACTTCAACATAATAAAGGGTATATAAGACAAACCCATAGCCAACATTAAACTAAATAGTGAAAACTTGTAGTAAGAAGACAAGGCTGTGCACTTTTTCACTCTTTTCAATATAATACTAGAAATCTTAGTTAGAGCTATAATAAGAGAAATAAATAAAAGTGATAGAAATAAGAAAGGAAGAAATCATATTATTTTTATTTGCAAATGATATGAGACTTTAAAGACTCCACCAGAAAACTAGTAGAGCTGGTAAACACTTTTAGCAAAGTAGCAAGACACAAAATTAACATGTAGAAATCAGTAGCCTTCCTATATACCAATAACAAATGTGCTGAGGATGAAATAAAGGAAACAACCCAATTCACAATTGCCTCAAAAATATTCCTTGGAATAAACCTAACCAAGGAAATGAAGTATCTCTACAATGAAAACTTTAAAACACTGAAGAGAAAAACTGAAGACACTAGAAAGTGGAAAGACATCCCATATTCATGTACTGGAAAAAATCAATATTGTGAAAATGTCTATCTTACTAAAAGCAATTTACAGATTCAATGCAATTCACATCAAAAGTCTAATGCCATTCTTCACTGAAAGTGGAAAAAAAACGCAAGCCTAAAATTTATTTGGAAACTCAAAAAACCTCAGAGAACCAATGTAATCCCGGGGAACAAAAATAAAGGTGGAGGTATCACCATAACTAATTTCAAGTTATATTGCAGAGCCATAGTAACAAAAACAGTATGGTGCTAGCACAAAACCAAACATATAGATCAATCGAACAGAAGAAAGGAATCAGATGTAATCCCAGGCAGGTATAGCCATCTGATTTTTGAAAAAAATGCCAAAAATATTCACTGGAGAAGAGACAGCCTCTTAAACAAATATTCCTGGGAATACTGGATATCTATACATAGAAGATTGAAACTAGATCTTATCTCATTCCATGAATAAGAACAATTCCAAGTGGATAAAAGACCTTAACATCAGACCTGAAACTATGAAATTACTAAAGAAAAAAGTAGGGCAAACACTTCAACAAGTAGGCATAGGCAAGGAATTTCTGAATAGAATTCTAGTAACTCAGGATGTAAGGTGAATAATCAGCCAATTAGACCTCATAAAATTAAAAGCTTTTGTACATCAAAGGACATTGTAAATCGAGCAAAATAGCAGTCTACAGAATGGGAGAAAATCTTCACCAGCTAAAATCTGACAGAAGATTAACTAACAAAGGATTATATAGGTTATAAAAAGAAAACCTCAAAAAACCCAAACAAAAAAGGGCTATAGAACTGAAGAGTTCTCGAAAGAATAAAAATGGTCAATAATTTTTTAAATGTCAAACAATGAAAATTAAAAATACCTTTAGATTCTCTTCACTCTTGTCTGAATAGCTATCATTTAAAAAAAAAATAAAACAGGGGCTGGGGAGATGACTCAGTAGTTAAAAAGCACTTGTTTGTAAAGCCTTGCAGCCCAGGTTTGATTATCGAGTACCCATGTAAAAGCAGATGTGGCCAGAGGCCCTGGCAATCCCATGCATCCCTCAATCCCCACCCCGTACACACAAACACACACACTCTCTGTGTATGTTGCAAATAAAAAATATTTTTTAAAAAGTCACATGGCAATAAAGACAGGCAAGGGTGCGGAGAAAGAAGAACCCTTATCCATTGTTGGTGAGAATATAAATTAGTGCAGCCATTATGAAAATCAGTGTGGAGATGTCTCAGGCAGGTAAAAACTGATCAAGGAAATGGAATCAGCCTAGATGCCCATTAACTGATAAATGGATAATCAAGATGTCATACATATATGTAACAAGGTTTTATTCAGCTGTAAAAAAATGAAATTATAAAATTTGCAGGAAAATGGGTGGATTTGGAAAAGATATGAGGAAACCCAGGCTCAAAAGTCAAATGCTGCATTTTCTCTCATATGTGGCTTTGGATGCAAGGCGGAATGAGAGTTGGCAGCAGAGACCAAAATGCTAGATGAGGGACCACAAGGCAAGGAGATGGAAGGGGAGGGGAGAGTAGATGTGTTCAGAAAGGGGCAGAGGTCCAAGTGGGGTCAGGGGATGGGGATGGAGAAAGGAAGGGGTGTGGAAAGGGCTAATGAAAACAAAAGACATTATAAATAAGCCATACAGAAACCTACCTCTTTGTTAACTAATTTTAAAAAATACAGCATTTGGGGCTGGAGAGATGGCTCAGTGTTTAAGGTGCGTACCTACAGAGCCTAACGACCTGAGTTCAATTCCCCAGTACCCACATAAAGACAGATGCACAAACTGGTGCCTGCATCTGGAGAGTCCACTTGCAGTGGCTGTAGACCCTGGGGCACCCATTCTGTCTGACTCTCTTCTCTCTATGCAAATAAATTATTTTAAAATATGCATATATAAAAAGAAACAAAAAATATGCATATATATATGACTGGAGATAATCAAGAATCTTAACCAGCAATGGACCCTGCAAGCTACACAACTGGCCAACCAGGCGAGATGCACCTGTTTGTACAATAGTGACATGTCTGCTAGAGGGATAAGTAACTGCTTTGATTATATCTGAGGACTGCTCCATGCTAGGGAGTTCATGCCTGGTACCTAGTCAGAAGTACATTAGCTAGGACGGTCATAAGCCCTAGGTGGGAAGACACTACTCTTATTGGACTAAATGAATATATCATGCCCACCAAATTGGCCTCTATTTATGTTTATGCCCCCATATTACTTTTCATTAGAGAAGTTTCTCTTTTCAGATGGCAGTTACTACTGGGAAGACTCAAGACTTGTCAAAATGCTGAGTAGTAGTGACAGTTAAGTGTGCTCAGCACTAAATAGGACATCTCTGTCACACCCTCTGAGGTATAGGGATGACTGTCATAGATGTAGGGAAAAGAAGTAGAAGCCAAAGGATTGGGAGGAGTTTGCAGCAGCTGGGGGCCCTGGCACACCCATTCTCTGTCTCTTCTCTCAAAATCTCTCTCTACTTGCAAATAATTTTTTTTGTAAAAATGTAATGGGATAGTGCAGTGGTAGATCGCATGCTTAGAATGGTCAAGGCTCTAAGTTTAATTCCCAGAGCCTAAAGAATAGAAGCTCCTGACTTTTCCTCAACAAGCTGAATAAACATCTCATGTTTCAAGTCCCTCTGGGAGAAAATCATTAATGAACTGAGAGTTCTACACATTGAGCAACCAAGAAAATGTTCATATCAAATGTGTAGGAGAAGCTGAAGCAACAGTTGCGCATGAATCCTATCTTGAGCAATTGTGCCATATAATTGGGAAAGAACTTCACATACCCAGCATCACCCCCATGAGAGGAAGGTTGGAAACACGCATGTAGTTCCGCTGGCTTTGAACTTAATGCGCCTCACACTGGGATAAGGAGAAAGTGTTTTTATATAATCATAAGCCTTCATGAGCTTTATTCCCTGGATGAGGCACAGAAATGGTTATTACCAATCCTCCTCAAAGGACTCTGTCAATGCACAAAATGTCCCAAGTTTAATATTTTCTGTGCAACTGTATTTACATCTTGAAACTTGGAGCAGTGGAGATAAAGGTCAGCAGCTAAAGGCATTTGTTTGCGAAGTCTGCTGGTGTGGGTTTGATTCCCCAGTACCCAGGCACACATGGTGGCACATGTCTCCGGAGTTCATTTGCAGTAGCAAGAGACCCTGGTGCACCTATTCTCTTTCTTTCTCTGCTCTTTCTCTCTCCCCTTTCTCTGTCAAAGAAATAAAATTATTATATATTTATATATATTCAAGTTCTGGGAGCAAAAGGAACTGGACACACTCAAATCTCCCTGAACTACAGAATTGGTCATTTTAAGAGAAAGGAACTAGAAAGCAGAGATCCCTGTTTATTTCCAGAAACAGTTTACTTCATACACTTCCACTGGCTACTCAGCAGCCTGCATTCTAACAAACTGGCAATACAGGTTTCTGCAGCCAACAGCAGAACTCCTGCAGCCTACGAACAGCTGACAGAATAGAACAGCTATTATCAAAAAGCTAAATGAGGCCACCACTGCCTCTGCATATTGGTACTGCTTGTAGCCTTATCACAGAAGTTTCTTTATGTAAAGGGCAGAAGTTCATGCACAGATGCAGAGCTAACAGTTACCAGGAATAAGTGACTATTGTCATATGACATGAAATCACCCCCTCCAGGGCTCAGGGAATCTTGCCAAAAAAAGGGGGGGGGGTAGTGGAAAGAATGTAGGAAGAGGCTGGAAGGGGGGGGGAGACTGGGGAATGCTGGCTTCCAGATAAGATATGACCACTACATTCACGAACTCACATGGAGTGTGGTTCTCTGCAGAAGAATAAGGCCATCAATATTTCATCATAGATAAAGGCACTTGGTGAGAAGAGGGTTACAATGTATTATGAGAGTGTAAAAAAAAAAATACTAAAAGAAAGAGTTTGGGTATCTTTCAGTAAAGGTATACCAGGAGATCCCTGCCAGCCTCAGGGCACCCAACTGCTTCCCCACCCAGTCCCTCAAGAGGAAGCACCCTCACACCTCAGGCTGCTCTCTGGGATTGGACCTGGGCACTGACGCGACCCAACACTGCAGACCCGCAGCTGGTGTCGCAGCTGCTGTCAGGCAGTTCTGAAACCCAGGGCCAGGGAAGGGCGGTGAGGACACCATCACCACAAAACATTCTGATGTGGTGAGGTGCCCTTTTCTGGGGAAGACAAAAGGGTGCAGAGGCAGCAAGATTTTTTTTTTTAAACAAGAGATTCAGCGATCCTTCTCTTTCATAGGTGAAATAGGCACAACGGAATGGAATTCTTTAGAAAGTGCCATCCAGCGCGTGAAGAAAAGTGATAAAAACACGATGTGCATTTGAAATGTGGCTGGGGGGGGGGGTAAAGGGCGGTGACTCCGGAGAAGCCGGGGAACGCTGGCAGCGTCCGCGGGGAGCTGGGGTCGGGCCTGGGCCCGACATCGGAGACACGCAGGACCCCGCCCGGGGCCCGACTGTCCAACCGCGCCGCGACCATCCCGGTCCTCCCTCCCCGCGGTCCTCCCCGCACGATCCCGGAGGCGAGCTGCCGGGATGCCCGGGACGCCCCACCCGCCCCGCGGCCCAGCGCCCCGAGAGGCGCCTGCGGCCTCCACGGCGCTCCCTCCGCGGACAGGCCCGGGCCGGGCCGGGGCCCCGCGGGAGCACGCGGCCTCCGCGCACGCTCACCATCTCCGGGCCTCGGCGGCGGCCCGCGGCCTCGCTAACGGCTGCCGGGCACCTGCGGGTCACCCGGCGATGGGAGATGCGGCGGGGCCGAGGGCGCGTCCGCACCGGAAGAGACGAGCTCCGAGAGGAGGCCAAGATCCTGGGCTTCGGAGACAATTGGCCGCGTCACTCGCGAAGGCCCGCCCCTCCCGTGCGCGTGATTGGACGGAGCCTCGGGCCCCACCCCTCGCATCAATCCTAGGCTGAATGAAGTCAGAGTGACAAGTCCTGGCCGCAACTGTACGAAGCCTTTCTTTTAAGGAAGGGGGTGTTTGTGTTTATCCTTGTAATTAAAGTCATGTCAGTTTATGAACTGTATGTATGTTCTTCACAGTCGGGGACAGCATAATGATGACGAAGTAGGACGGAATAATAAAATGTCATGGTCAGCTCCCAGGTACACACCTCCTTTAGCAAGGCTCCGCCTTCCAGGCTCCACGCTGGGAATTAAGTCTGAGGCTTAATCTCAAACATGGTGAGGTTATTGGGGACAGTCCACATTCAAAACACCATAGAGGAAAACTGTGATTTTCTAAGCCTGGGTTACCTCACTTGGTATATTTTCCAGTTCCATTTCATAATTTGTTTCACAGCTGACTAAAATCGGATTATGCATATGTACCACATTTTCATATTCATCCATTAGTTGAAGAGTATTTAAACTGATTCCATTTTCTAGCTATTGTGAATACAGCAGCAATGAACACTGGTATGCAAGTATCTCTGTAATAGGATATAGAGTTTTTATAGCCGGGTCCTAGGACTTCTATTTTCAGCATTTTGAGAAACTTTGACACTGATTTCCTTAGTGGCTAAACCATTTGACACTTCTACAAACCAATAAGAGTTTCTCCTTCCCCTCACCCTAACCAGAACTTGTTTCCACTTTTCTCAATTCCAGACAGGTAAGATAGAATCTCAAGACAGATTTAATTTGTATTTCAATAATGATTAAGGACGTTTTACACTTTAAAATACACTTGCCGGGCTGGAGAGATGGCTCAGCGGTTAAGGCACTTGCCTAAGACTCCGGGTTCAATTCCCCAGGACCCACATAAGCCAGACCCACAAGGTGGTGGCCCTGGTGCGCTCTCTCTCTCTCTCTCTCTCTCTCTCTCTCTCTCTCTCTCTCTCCTCTCCTCTCTCTCTCTCTCTGCTTAAAAATGAATAAATAAAATATAAAAATAAATAAAATACACTTGCCATTTGGATTTCTGTTTTGAGAAATCTTTTCCATAGCCTATTTTTTAAACTGGATTTTCTTGATGTTCTAGACATAAATCTTCTGTCAGATGTCGTTGGTAAAGATTTTCACCCATTCGGTAGGCTGCCTCTTCATTTGATTAACAGTCTCCTTTGCTGTTCAGATGTCATTAGTCAATTGACCTTTTTCCTGAGTGAGTGGGGTTCTATTTAGAAAATGATGACCTATGCTTATACATTGATGATTTTTTTTCTGACTTTCTTCCTCTAGCAGTTTCAGAGTTCCAGATTTCATTTTAAGGTCGTTGACACATTTGGAGTTGTTTTCTATGCAGAGCAAGAGATAAGGATCTGATTTCATTCTTCAAGTAGATACCCAGTTTTCCCAGCATCATTTTCTAAAGAGGCTTTTTCTCAACGAGTATTTTGTCAAAAATCAGGTTTCTGATGCTGTGTGGGTTTATGTTTGAACGACTTATTCTATTCCATTGGTCTAGATGTCTGCTTTGTACCAATATCATGTTATTGTTTATCTGGAACTGTAGTACAGCTTGAAATGTTATGGGTGATAGCTCTATTTTTGCCTCTCGGGATTGCTTTGGCTGAGGTCTCTTGTGCTTCCAAGTGAAATGAAAATTTTTATATATTCAATTTCTTTATGGGGGGCAGATAGAGAGACATGGGCACACCAGGGCCTCCAGCCACTGCAAATTAACTCCCACTGCAAACAAAATCCAGATACATGTGTCACCTTATGCATCTGGCTTTACATTAAGTACTGAAGAATTGAATTGGGGTCCTTAGGCTTTCCAGGCAAGTGCCTTAACCACTGAAACCATCTCTCCAGCCACCCGCCCCATGAAAAAATTTTTAAATATATTTATTAGAGAGGATGGGCATGCCAGGACCTCCAGCCATTGCAAACGAACTCCAGACACATGAGCCACCTGTGGGTACTGGAGAATGGAACTCAGATCCTTCTGTTTGCAAGCAAATGCCTTAGTGGCTAAGCCACCTCTCCAGTCCATAAGACTGCTTTTTCTATTTCTGTGAAGAAAAGCAATGACACTGGAATTTTCATAGGTAAGACTTTTATAAAATGTCCCTTTCAAAAAATAAAAAATAATAAAAGTCCTTTTCACAATACCCTTTCTTTCAAACCATAAGTACGGGAGATCTTTTGATCTGTTCTAGAGTTTCACTTTCTCAAGTATTTTACACTTTTTATTATACATTAAAGAGGTCTCTAACTTCCTTGGCTAAGCTTATTCAAAGGTATTTTATTTTAGTGGCAATTAGTTCCCTTAATTTTTTCCTGTTATGTAGCAGATTTCCTCTGAATTGAAGAGAGATAGGAGGCTCTGGGGACTCAGGAAGTCAACCACTCCCCAGAGTTATGTTAGTTAGAAAATAAAACATCCGTTCCTGGGGGCAGTCTCAGGAAGTCAAGTCTGGGAAAGGGTTGCAAGATCCTGCCCTAAGGTTTTATCAAAGGGAAAACAACTGCTTGGGGATAAGATTCTCCAACAGAGCTCCCTGCCAGTGAGGCAGTAAAGTGAGAAAGGACAAAGGATGGTGACTATGCCAGTGGTGTGTGTGCTGGCTGTCTCAGTAAGGACTTTATCCAGCAGACTCAGCCACATCTTTGTCTTTTGAGCTTAAAGGAGTCACTGCCAGGGTATGAGACATCCTTGTGTTGTAGGAAATAGTATTTTCAGTTCTAAGACCTTTTGTAAATGCTTCAAAAAGTTAGGGGCCTGTCACTAGGTATGCTTAGTTCATTTTCAGGGCAGAGCTGAGCTTTCTTGTGAAGAGCTAATTTGTGAATGGGGACGGGGTATAGCCAGTAAAGACACAACCTTACAATGCTCCAAGCTGTGCTGGGTAGGCTTGGTGACATCTTAGTGCAAGACTTTGGCTCCAGCTGTCATGTGCTGGAAGTTCACTTAAATGTCCCCTAAAGTTCTTTTTACCTGTTTACTCTTGTTGCTTTCTGCATTATGGAAGTTGCAGTCTGACTGAAAGTCTCAGTCTCTTTCTTATATGTTCTATGAAAAAGAAAATGAAAAGTCACTGAGGGCATTTCTCCATTTATTTTTTAGCAGAAGAGAGTTAAGTGTGGCTGTGGTTTAGAAGATTAAGCTAAATACAATGGTGGTTTTAGACGGAGCAAGAAGACACCTCACTTTAAAAGTTCCTACCTGGCAGATGTGCAGAATAGTACTTTGTATTATGTTCTAGATCACAAAGCAAACCAGTCTGTTGCCTTGTGGGTCACTGAAAAATTTCCAAATAAATGGCCAATGCCATCCCTTGCAACTCTAGAGGTAGAGGACACTGGCACTATCCTGTTTGGGAAACAAACACTGCCAGCCTCAAGGCCTTTGAACTAACTTGTGTCTAGCAAGGCCTGATATCCAGTAATGTGTGGTGGAGGGGAAGTGAGTGGTGGTTGAGCTCCTGGCTTTCCAGGCTCACGATAGGGTAGAAGCTCACTTTATTTGTTAAGTGTCCCTCCTAATCCTTCTACTGGCCCCAGCAGGTTGGTAGCTGAGAACAAAGCAGCAGCCAGAGCTGAGTGCAGTGGCTGTGGTCTATGAAGACCTAGTTCCCACTCCTTTACTGTGGGATGCTTAGAAGTACCTGGAACTTGTGGGTAGAGCAGAAATGCCTGCATTGTTTTCCAATTGTTGCCCTAACAAAGTACTGAAAGCTGGATGGCTGGAATTTGTTGTCCTTCAATTCCAAGTCTATGGGTCTGGAGTACAACTGGGAGCAGGGCTGTGCTTCCTCCTATGGTACCAAAGACTGCTACAATGTTCTGGCTTCTCTTTTTATTTATCTATATTATTTTATTTTTTGGTTTTTCAAGATAGGGTCTCACTCTAGCCCAGGCTAACCTGGAATTCAGTATGTAGATTCAGAGTGGCCATAAACTCATGCAATCCTTTTTTGAGGAAGGTTCCCACTCTAGCCCAGGCTGAACTGGAACTTATTCTACAGACAAGGCTGGCCTCAAAACCATGACTACTGGCCTACCTCAACCTCCAAAGTGCTGGGATTAAAGGCATAAGACACGATACCCAGTTATTTTTTCTGTTTATGGCAGCCAAGCTCTAATGTTCAAATGGTGGCTTTCCATTGTGTCTGAGACATCCATCCTCTTCATAAGGGAACAAGGCTATGTACTTCTAACTTAATCTTTCATGTGAAAACTAGCTTTGGGGCTTTTTTTGTATGACATATTTGAGTCCCTTTTTCCAAATATATATTTAATAAGTAGAAACTTTGTATGTAGAATTCATGTGTTGGCACCACTGTTTTCTTCCTCCCTCCCTGCCCCCATTCCACCTAGGGCCCTCCTCAGTGGGATAGCTGGAATGCTCCATGGGATGGAGGGCTCTAAGTTGTGCAAGTAGCAGTTAGTGGAGGGGGGAAAGGTTGGCAATGCCTCTGGATATTCCCTCCACCATGGCTATTAGTCTTTCCAGCCCCTCTTCTGCAAAGTCCCCTGAGCCATGGTGGGTGAATTTTATTCCACCAACAAGCCATGGGATGATAGCTGACATCCTGGCAAGAGATAAACTACCCATGGCCTATCATCTAGGCCCCAAATGAAACCTATAAGTGGTGAGATAAACAAGAGCCCTATCACCACAGCAAGTCTGATAACCCAGGAAAGGTCAACGGAGACAGACACCAATGATATCCAACACAACCCAAAGCAAAAGTCCAGAGACATTTACGATCTCAACAATAAAGCAGACTTAAAACTCACCCATGACTCAGGGAACTGAGTGGAAGAGGAGTGGAAAGATTGTAAGAGCCATGGTGGGCGAGAATATCCAGAGACATTGCTTCCCCTCAGCAACAACACACAAGGGGGGGGGGGACTGGCTACCTCTAGAGCAATTCATAACCCCCTACCCATGGACTGATCCAGTATGGCCACTGAGGATCCCCAGTGGATTGGGAACAGGGAGGAGGGAAATGGGAGTACCATCATTAGATGTGCTCATACAATATATCTAATTATAGATAATAAAGATATTTTTAAAAAAGAATTGTTTGCACAGCACACTTGGGCCAGGAGGACCAGGCTGAGTACTAGGCTATCCATGGTCCCCTGCCACAAGGACTGATCCAGATGGTACACGGAGGAGGATATCCAGCTGATTGGGGATGGGGAGGGGGGGCATTGGGGAATTGGGGATGGCATCTCATTGTTTGCCCATTGAATAATGTGGCACATTGTGGACGGTGAATATATATTTGGGATTAAAAAAAAAAGCAAAAAAAAAAAGATTAGTTTGCTTTTTCTATAATTGCTATATAGCCATTTTTGGAAAAGACTTTTCTGATTTTCCTGGGTGTCTTTTAATGCAAGTCAGTTGACTATTTAGGTATGCTTTGAGACTCTGCTTTGTCTCATTGACCTAGTCATAAATTCCTTCCCAATATCACTTTTTTTTAATTCTTTTTTTTTATTTTTTTTTTATTCTTGTAGTTTTGTGGTGACTGGAATCAAATGTGCAGGCTCTTGAAGTGTTTTTCTTCAGTCTTATGCCCTCTCTTCCAAGTTTGTAAATGGCTGGTATGTTTGATGGGAATTGTTCTGACATTATGCCATTTACCAGTTACTTTTTCTCATTGTTTGCAAGCAAGAATATGGAACTTGTAATGAACATAATGCTTTATATATTAGATATTGTTGGACTTTACAGTATTTCTTCTCTGTTCAAAGTACCTTTTGATAAAGTATCAAAAATATTTTGATTAAAAATTTCAGCAACTTGAATTTCCTTTGAGATTACATAAATATTTAGTAAATATATCTTGATTACATTTAAGCGTGTCAAAATGGCCCTATATGTTTATAACATAGTTTTTAATTTTTAGTGTGTGAGTGTGCCAGGGTCTCTTGCCACTGCAAACAAATGCCAGATGCAAAAACCACCTTTTGTATCCAATTGTAAAAGGGTACTGGAGAATTGAACCTAGGCCAGCAGGCTTTGTAAACAGGCACCTTTAACAGTTGAGACATTTACCTGGCCCTTAGGGTATCTTTTAGAATTGAGTTGAGAGTATCTCATTAATAAAAATTAATTTTAAAAGTACACATATTCTTTAAATCATTTCAAATCACTGCTGTCTCTTCAGAAGCCTACTAAGTCCCCAAGAAGCCTCCTAGGTTCAAGGTAAAGGTGGCTAGAGTTCACCTCCTAAAATGCTCTTTGCAATAGTATTCAAGCTTTGAATTCCACAACTGCCAAGGAGATGTATCAGAGATGGCTAAGGTAAAAGACAGGTCCAAACCAGATGATGTCAGCTGGTGAATGAGCTCTTTTACAACAAAGGGTCAGCGGGGATCTTGGGAGCAGTTAAGGCAACCAGCTAGGGGAAATGGTCAAGAGATCAGGTGCTGGGTGAGGAATATGAAACCTCTACATTCAAAGGTAAGCCAAAGGTGCTCAACAAATGCTCAGATGCCCATGGCTGAAAGTGCAGAGGCTGAATCTCCCTGAAAGAACACTGTTCTGCTCATGGAAACAGCTGTCACCCAGAAGGAAAAGCCTTGGTTGGTGCTCTCAGAACCCACTATATATATAAAAATGCTTTGTCTATCAAGGGGGGCAATAAAGTGACCCTCACAGGGTTGTGACAGAGTTCACTTACTCCAAATGCAGTTATTTACAGGTCCAAACTGGCCTTCTATAGATATAGATATCAGTATGACCCTGAGAATCCAGTTGGTGATAGTTTCTGAGTTCCTTTGAGAGCTTCCTGTGAGAAAATGGCCTGAATGCTAAGGGGTAGTGCCCACTTCACCACCACAAGGCTCAGAACCCAGCCCTTATCTTCAGTCCTTCCTAGGTAATGGGTAACCTGTACTGCCCAGAGTATGATAGCACCTTATCCCCTATCCCCTATCTATCCTATCCCCACCTTAGAGTTTTATTTCTGTGTTATAGATTGGCCTCCACACTTGCAAGCAACACAGAAAGGAGCATAGGAACTATGAAGGCTCTTCAGTCTCACCTAGATGCCTTGTCCTCTGCGCAAGTGTGGGAGCCAATGACATGATCAGAATATGAAGTCTAGAAGGGAAACAAATTGACTTTTTATATTCATTTTTGTTAAGTAGTTCCTGACATACTGTAACTGTATTTTATTCCTAGTTCTAATTAAGTGACATGTACAGTTTCTCAGCTGCTTCATCAGATGTGTGGCTTAGTGGCAATGGCTTCCCATACCTCACAGTTCCCTGTGAGTCTTGTGGCAAACTGAGCACCAGTTTCCACTAGGGTACCTTCTAAACTACCAGTGTAGCCACACAGGAGCTATCAGCAATTCTATTGCCTCTGTTCAAATGTGATCTCCTTAGATGCAGGACCTACACGTCAAAACTCAGGCATGTCTCCCTCCAAGAGAAAACCTTTCAGTGCATAGAAGCAACAAATGGTCCATCTGGTTGACCCAAAGTTCTCTGTCTTCTGAAGAGGGTAAATCGTGTTGGCCGGGGCAGCTGGTACAGGGACACTACCCTAGCCTCAGTATGTCCTATCCAGAGGGTGAGCACAGATGTAGGTTCGCTTCTCAAGGATTTGCCGGGACACTTTCTTAATCTGCTCATCCAGGTTTTCTGGTGCATCTGTGAGGGAAAAGAGAGGGGGGGAAAAGGGTGATCCTTCTGCATGAAATAATGCAAACTAAGCCATGGTGAATGTTTCCAACAATGTCAGTTTCCTACTGTGAAGTTGTACCTTAGGGAACCTTCTTCCAAACCCAAATATCTTGTGGAAGAAGACCCTAATCAGTAAGTGGCCCCTGAAAAAGCCCCACAGCAAGTCACAGTGCAGAGGATGTGGGGCCATTGGGCTGGGTTCAGAGCCACAGACATCATATGCTAGTCTCCTTAGCAAGGGCTGCAATGGCCCTCTCCACTATCACTGACAACACAGCTGAGCTCTGCAGACTATCAGGTCAAGGAGAACCTGGTTATTTCAAAATGTGGCAAAGTAGCTACCAAGAAATTTTAGACAGAGCAACAGACATAAAGTTCCATATTCTCTAAGGCCAAAGCGCTTGGAGAAGCCATTCCATCCCCTCCAGAGCAAGTTAACAGTCCTGAAGACTATTTTGGTTAGATTTAAAAGCTAAAGATGCAGGTATAATGCCTGTTCCCTTGCTTTGTGGCCTCCCTTGGGCAGAATCCAGCAGGGCCAGGGCCTCTATCTATAAAAGCATGCTTAGTCTGGCAGGGCCTGCTACTGTGAACCTAAACTGCTCTCCCAGCAGCAGACTAGAGCCTAAAACAGCTCTCCACCAACAGTGCCTGGACCTTGTCTTCCCACATACCACTTCACTTACACTTGTCTAGCTGAGACAGGCTGAAGAGATTCTGGAAATAAGCTTCCACACAGAACATGTTGGCCAGCAGAACCTGCAGAACCGAGATCAGAAAGAATGACCACTGAGGGCTCTGGGATTAACTTCTGAACTCCCAAAAACTCAGCCTATTGTAAAAATGGGCATCATGCCTGGGGTCAAAGGGCCTGGCTCAGAACTTACATAATACCCTGGACCAAATTTGCTCTATGTGCAAAAGCAAGCTACTAAGTTATCGCTGAGACTCAGTTTCCTCCTCTATGGGGGGGGGGGGGGGAAACACTTGTAATAAACTCTGGGATGATATATCAAGTATGCAGCAGCTGCTAGTGACTGCATCTGTTCCCTACAGCAGGGTAAAGAATGTGTAGGACAGGCAATGGATGAGGGTGCCAGGTTCGTGGTCCTGTCAGTCATCCATCTCAGGTAGAAGATGAAAGAAACCAGCCCTGTTTCCCAAGTAGCATTGAAATGGCTATGCTATGGCAAATCCACCTACCCAACTCAGCAACTAATACCTAGTTCTGGATACCCAAACTAGCTCAGTCCCCCTCCTTGGACTCGACAGAGCCATACCACCTGACCCCTTGCTTCCCCATCCTCTGGTTTCATTAAAATGTAGAAAGACAAAGGGCCTAGCTCAGTAGTCATAGCCCTAACCCAACTTGCTCTGTCCCTACAAGCATGCTGCTCAGTGTCACTGGGTCCATTTCTTCGGTGGGACCATGCAGGCTCTCACCTCATGGTCATGGTTCCGGAGTCCTGTGCGGATGGAGCGGCTAGCCCGTGATAGGACAGCTGTCATACCATACAGGTTGATGAGGATGTTGGCCACTCGCTTCAATACCAGCTGTTCCTCTACAATGGTCTAGAAACAGGTTCAGAGTAAAGACTTGCTCCCTAGCCTGACTGACCCCATCTGCCTCTCTTAAGCCACCCACATTCTGGTGTCCCTGTCTCCCTTTGCATTTCAGCAACTCTGGGATGATGACACCCTGCCCTTGGGACTGTAGGAGCCTAGACTTGGCTGCCTCATGTTTTCCCTCCTCTATACTCAGGCAACTGTCAAGGCAAGAACAAATCCCAGAAACTTGTCTGAACCAGAGGCTGGAACTTCATGTACTCAACGTCACCTTCAGCAAGAGCCCCATAGATGGTCCCTCTGGTTTCAGCCTCAGGGAGCCACTCTTCATCTAGAAGGTGCCTAGAACACTGTAGAGACAATTCACCTAGCAGGGCACTTGCATGGGCACTGCTGGCTGGCTGCTCCAGTCTTATGACAATCAAGGTTTCTGTTCTAGGCCTATTTCCAAAGATGGGCACTGGGCCCACAGTAGCCATGGCTGCTAGCCATGGTGGTCAGAGGTGGGGCTGCGCACAGGCCTGGCAGGGCTAACTTACCTTCCCAAAGCGGAGTAGCAAGGTCTCAACAGTCCGGCCAAAGTAATATACGTTTTCTTCAAGTTTCTTGGCACTGTCCTATGAGGGCAAAAGACAGACTTGGCGTACCTGACAGTCACACCCTAGGACTCCAGGGAGACAGAACAGAGGAGGACCGGGGCATCTGAGTGTTCTCAACTTTCCCAGAGGAGCCTAAATGCCAGGGATATCCCACTGGAATACTTTGCAGAAGGGCACCCACATAAGGGAAGCACAGGCACTGGGCCTACTTACCCCAAGACTGGGGTGTACAACGCCAAGATCGTTTGTCAGCCCTAGGTCCACAGTCCGGCTAAATGAGTCCCGAAGCTTCCTTCCAATGGTCTCCATGACTGTGTTCATGTTGCCTTGTTTAAGCTGACTGTAAGAAGTTCACAGCCCTGTGACTTAAGGCCTCATAGCTGGTTCCCACTGCCCACCATCATGACACTCCGAAGTTCTGTGCCCTCCCATCCCTGGACATGTGGACTCCTGTATACTGGACAGCTTTCTTAGCCTATCAGGGAGCAGCCAGTTGTGCAACCAACTGCCCAGCAGTTAAGGAGTCTGCAAAATCCTGTTAGCAAACTGCACATGGTCACCAGCAGAGATGTGACTACTTTGCCCTGGAACGAGGGCAGAGGAGATACAGAGGGTAGAGAAAACCTGGTCTCAAGCTGTTCACCTATTAGAGAAACAATTTTCATTCCCTAGCTTCTTAGTGTCTCAAAAATTCAGCCAAAGTTAATAGGCATTCTGAAACACCAGCTACCCTTCAGAGTGGGCGATGGCAGCCAGTAGAGGAAATGGAATTTAAGTGGGCCTGGAGGGCCATGTGATTCTAAAGGCAGGAAGAAGTGAGGGAGCCCTTCCTGCTGTCTCCAGGTAAGGGACAAGCAGGAGCAGTGTTCTCCTGCAGTCACCATCTCTGCCCCTGCTGCCAGCCTTGCAGGGAGCCTGTTTCATGCCATCCCAGCTGGGGTTAACCCTTTCCTCTGTCCTCTGATGGGTAGGTGGTGCTCAAGAAACAAACTGGGAACAGCACGTACTTGATCCTCGAGGTCAGGATTCGACCAGCATGCTGCAGGCCTGTCAGGGCAATGAACATCCGTAGAATCTCGTTGGTTCCCTGTGGCCAATAGTATGAAAGTAGCTCAGCAGTGCAGCCTGTGACTGGGCAGGCCACCACCTGCTGCCCTCATGGTGGAGGCTCCCACTCCAGGAGCATGGGGAGTTGGGCATGGCAAGCAGGCTGAAGCATGGAATGTGTCAGGGAATGCCCAGAGATGGATGCAACAGCTGTCAGATGACATGGCCTCCCACTGAAACCCCTAACTCTCATGTCTAACTGTATGTGATCTTTTCTCTAAGTCCCAGACTCCTTATTAAAAACAGATACCAGATTTCTCTGGGTGATGAAGAGATATAATGCTCAGGACACTGCAGATGTATAACAGATAACTGTTGGCTCTAGGACAAACTAGAATCCTTAGGGAAGCTGCAAACCGCTGAGTAGCAGGGGCTGTCCACAATGCTGTCCCCCTGTACAGGCCCATTAGCCAGTGGGCCCTCCAGGCTTCTGGAAAACATGCACAAAAGTGTTTGGGCCAGAGCTGTAGGGCCCTGACCCAGGCTTCATAGCCAGCACTGCCCTGCAGTTGGGGTGCCAACAAGGAGGGATTCCCATGGAAGGGGAGAACATGTCTGGGGGCTTCTCTGATACAATACCAGCTCACACTAAAGACTCATCTCCTGAGAAGCACAGCCTGAAGGTTTTCTTCAAATGCTTCCCAACCACCCCACACAGCCAGCACCATGGAGGAATCCAAGGTTCTGGCTAAGAGCCCCATTGAGAGGCAGCCCTAAGAAAGAAGAGCCTAGACATGCCTGGGTCCTCAAGGAGTAGCCCCTTTTGCCATCGACTGATTGTTAAGGGAGAAACGCTGGCTGACATGTAGGGCATGCCTGGAACCAACCTTAGCCAGTGAGAACAGCCTGGGACCAAACTATAGAGTCTTGAGGATGTCCCTTTGTCAGACCACCAGCACAGCTAACTCTTTCTTATCTAAGGATCTGACTTCTGCATGCCCCATAGGTACCATCAAGACCTGTTCATTTTACCTCTATCCTTCCCTCTTGTGGGAACACTCTACAACCAAGTCATTCACTGATCAAAATCTTCCAATGGCTTTCAAAATTCCTGTCACGGTCTGCCCCAGCTCAGCTTCTTTTCTATCTCCCCAAACCAGACTCCCTGCACTGCTGCACTACCTGAGCAAGCCATGAGCATAGCAGACTAATGTGTTGGGAAATAGTTCACTTCCTGTTCATCTAGTGGTAGCCATTCCATCATGTCTAGGCCCAGCACCTCTCACCTAAACTGTCTTTCCCCAGGTAGTCCTTCTGCCAAAGGCCAAGTGCACAGGCTTAATTACCAGCTCCCTCTGGGAGATGCACTAATCTCTCATGGCATCTGTGTCTCAGTGTCCTCCTCAGGCATTAGATCCTGCCCTCAAGACAACTCCATTTCAAGGTTTTCTGGCTCCAAACCTTTCCTTACCTGACTCAAATTACCCTTAATACAAATCCATGGAAGGCAGTGATTGGACAATGACAAGGTCTAGGGGTGAATGAACTTACAAGAAGACCCTATTAACCTTCTTTAATTTCCTGAGAAGGAAACCAGAGAGCATAGAATGGAGTCAGAACTAGAAGTCAGACTGGAATTCAGATCTCCCATATATCTGTCCCACCCTGCCCAGCCAAAAGCAACCCAGCAAAACCTGCAGCAGAGTCCAGGTGGCAGTGGGATCAGTGGAAAGGGGGGCGAGAGCATGGGTAGAAGGGTCCAATGGGAGATCATAGCTATCTAAGCATGTGGCGGGTCACTACTGGGCCCTTAACAGCACCTCCTAGGGTCAGGAAGACTGGAGGAACATGGAGACATCAGCAGAAGGTGCATTCAGTCAGCTGGCAGTAGGCCTACTCACCTCAAAGATAAGAAGGATGCGGGAATCCCGCAGCATGCGTTCATAGGGGTAGTCCTTCATGTAGCCTGAGCCCCCTAGAATCTGCAGTGCCTCACTCACACACTGCCAGGCAGCCTCAGAGCTGAACACCTGCCACAGATTCAGGTGAGGTTAGCACAAGGATCTTCCAAGAGCAGGATCAAAGTAAGCTTCGGGGACCTGCTGCCCAGGAGGCACTAAAGAACATATGAAGAAGCTGAGCTTTAAGATGAGTGATGCTAGGTTTCTGCAGGCAAGTCCTTTGCCTTCTCAGGCCAATGACAAGCCTATGGATCTGACCCCCCAACATGACTTTTCATACCTGTGGACTTTCGTCCACCCAGCCCTTCCACACCTGTATCAATGTCTATGCTTTAGTCTACCTAGCTTTCTGCTTTTCAGGAGGTGTGGCCCACTCCTGCTAGGCCAATCTGCCTGCTAGTTTGCCCACATGAGTCTTGTTCCTATCTGTCCACTAAGGTCTTAGTGGGCAGAGATATTCAGCTTTAGGCTAGGAAGGCCTTTTAGGCCTTTTTAGCATCTGGAAGAAGGTCAGTCCACAGGCACCAGTCAGAAGACATTACACTGAATTGAATCCCGTCCCCAGCACACAGGCAACACTGCACAGTTCCCGACCTGCTGGATGCCCTCACTGACCCTCCAATGCCCATTCTCTAGGCTGTCACACCTTCCAGCATCTCTCAAGAGCTCAAGTCCAGAGACCAGTTTAGTGTGGGAATGCCATCTTTATTACTACAGCTTAAAATAAATAAATAAAGGTACCCATAAACAAAAGCAGGAAGAAACTAGTATCTAGCACATCAATGATAATTGTTTTGTGTGTATCTGTTCTATAGAGAATTTATGTTTGCATTAAGCTTTAATATTATATTACAAACTTTAAACCAATAAAATAACAGATCAGGGTGGGGAGATAGCTCAGCAGTTAAAGACACTTGCTTATAAAACAATAATGGGTGACATATATTGTGCCAGGTACTCTGAACTGTTTAATTCACTAACTCCTATAAACCTCTCCATTATTTCCATGTTACAGGTAAAAAAAAAAAAAATGTCAGCTCAGAGAGGATAAGTGACTTGTCTAAGAGATGAATGATTGAGAATTTGAATCTTGGCTTCAAAGCTCCCTTCTGCTCTTCTGCCTATAATGGCCATGTTATCCTGCTCTTGCTACTAAATACCTGACATGACAAAGGCAATGAACTGGGTGACTGTAGTGTGCTACAGGCCAGGTTCTGTCTAATCACAGCCCCAGGTTTACTCTCTGAACCTTCAGCCAGCCATGTAAGCAGCACTGCTATTACCACAAGGTATCTGACAAAAGTGGGCCCCAGCAGAGCACTTGCCTTGAGAAGGGATTTTATTATGTCTGGTTTTTGTCTCCTGTTGCTATCTATAGACCTGGCCAGCCAATAAAACTGGGTACAACTCACACTGTGAAGTAGTGAGCTGTTCTGCAGATGCTTGGCTGGACACTGCTCTGTGACACGTTGGCCAGTTTCCTCCTATAGTTGTGCTATCCTAGAGAGCCGCTCAGGGGCACATCACAAAGACTGGGTCAAGGCCAGGCTGTTCTATCAACTATCAACTAAGAGGAAATGGCAGGCAACACTGTGAGTCAGAAAAGCTGCCTCCCCTTCTGGCACCAGCTCTCCTTGTGCCGGGATTACCTTCACCATGGCTGCCTCAATGGAGCAGTCGGGAAATCCTGGTTGGTCTAGCATCCCTGCAGTAAGGTAGGTCATGCTTTCCATTACATAGGTCTTCTGAGCCATTAGCGCAAACTTTTCCTGGGATGTTCAGAAAAACACAATCAAAAAGCAATTTGCATGTGTTGAGACCCAAATCTCTTAGCCAAGGGAAAAGATAATTAAGTCTAAAACATTACTGCCCAAAAGAACTAAACCAGCATGAATAAAAGGGACTTGTGTCAATAAAGCCTTCTTCCCACATCCCTGCCCAGGACACCAGTACAGACAGGCAGCAAAAAAGCACCTCCTCCCTCTCAGCCTTGCTGAATCACAGCCTTCAGTACCTGAATCAACCCAAATTCACTGAGATTTCTGTTGAACTGCTTCCTCGTACAGGCATATTCAGCGGTCAGTTCTAAAGAACAGTTGTAAAAAAGAACCAGAACAGTTCTGATTACCTAAAAATGACTTCCTAAGGCCAGCATAATGACCCTTCAGCCACCCAGCTGGAACCAAGAGAGCCATGTCTACTGAGATTGGATGCCCTGAAAGCCAGAGTTTCTGCTTTCTGGCACTTGGGGTTGGAGGTGGGACACTTGCTCCTCACAAGGGCCTGTAGGCAGCAGTCAGAAGGATATGAACATGGAATACTTGAGTCAGTTGGAAAGGTACAGCAGTAAGCACTCCACCTCCCTGAACATACTATCCTCTTCAGAGATGCTAAGAAGATGAAAAGATAGAAGGCATAAGGTCAGGTACACAGAGAACCCCCAACGGAAGAGGAAACGGGTCCATCTCTATCACAAGTGCAGGAGAGGCAGCCTTGTTTCAAAGCTCAGGCTAGAGGCCTTAAGGATATGGAGGCCTCAGGGGATACTCAGCCTCCTACCCTGGCATCCGGCCCTCCTAGCTCCACCTGAAGCCCATTTTTTGAATGCTTCTTCTGGTGTGACCCAGTAGTCAAATGTAATGCCAACACCCTCATTTCTGGGCTGTGGAATATATCTAAAGTTCTCTCGTGAGGCACAGCCTCTGCTGTGGTTTTCAGATGGAGACATGGAAGCCATGTTTAGAGCTGCATTAGACTGAGAGGAGCCTGAGCCTCACCTAGCAGGTTGGCCTAAAGATTCAGGTTTCTCTGCTTATTAAGTGGAGGGAAGAACCCAAACCAGATTCTGTAACAGGCATAAGGCACACAGGACTGTGTCTGCCCTAGGTACTCCCGTTCCTACATCCATGCCAGAGCCACTCTAAGTTCCCAAAGGAACATCTAGGTTTCCAGTATGCTGCAAAAGAACAAAGGAGAGACAGAGGCTGAGGTACATGAGTATTGAGCTGAACCCCATTCTTCACTCTCCATAAAACCAAAGATGGGGTTCTGATGAGAATTAGGGTGAATGTTCCCTCTGTGCCTGGATCATGGGCTGAAGTTCACCAAGTAGCCCTATTCCTGGTGACACTGTCTGCCTCTGACAGAATATCTGAATGTTTTCCTTTCTATGTAAGATAGAGGAATGTTGAAGTAAAATTAACCTCTGGGGAAAGTGAGTACATTTGGTCTAAACCAGCCCAGATGCTAAACTTAAGCTGTTGGGGTGGCCTGGCTCAGACTTGCCCACCTAGTGGAAATGGTACAGAGAGCTTCCTAGTAAACAATCGGTGTTACAGAGGGCTCCTGTTCTTGACTTACCTACTGTTAAGGTAGGTCTATTAGCATGGGCTTAGAATCACAAGAGACACATCTCTGGTTGCATCTGTGAGGGATTTTCCAGAGGTTTAACTAAGGAGGGGAAAACCTACCCTGAATGTGACCAGCACCAGCCAATGGGCTGGGGTCCTAGACTGAACAAAAAGGTAAAAGCTAGTGGAGCACCAGTATTCATCTCTCTGCTTCCTACTGTAGACTCAGCGTGAGCAGCTGCCTTACATTCCAACAGCTACAGCTAACACTGCTTTCACTGCCACACTTTCTCAGCCATGATGGATGACTACACTTTGAAGCTGTGAGCCAAAATAAACATTTGCTTAAGTTGCTTTTGCTGGGTGATCTGTTTACAGCAATGAGAAGAGCAAGTAATATTCTTACCAATCAATTTCTTGAGCATCCCAGCCACCGCGCTGCCCATGCTGAATCGCCCACTGTTGAGGATATTCATGGCCACCTGCAGGGAAGATGGAAAAGGCTCAGGAGCACTGAAGGAGGCCAAGGGAGCAGGCTACGTTTGCTAATTTGTTTTCTCAAGTAAACTTGTTTCTTGAAAGCAAAGCATTGAGAGAAGAGAATCCCATGTAAATCACCCTGCCTCCCTGCCTGCCTGCCTGCCTTCACAGACAGGGGAAAGCACAGTGCTAAGTCTCTGTCACTGCAGCCATTCTCACCAACATTTGGCCTCACTCTGATGACACACAAGGCCGCTGTGTTATTCCAAATGTATTGGTCAGTCTCTTGGTCTGTGGGGGAAGGCAGGTTTTGTTTAGAAAATACATTTTTTATTAATTTGGGTATTTTCCAAACAAAAACTTGAAAATGAAAGTTCACAACAGCATTATTGATAATAGCCCAAAAGTGATAACAACTCTCATCTGATGGATGAGTAAGACATGATTTATCCATACAAAGGAATATTATGCAGCCACACAAAAGAGTGAAATACTGACACATGCTGCAATATTGAGGAAGCCTGAAAAGAAAATGATGAGAAATCAGCCAGGCACAGAACACATCACAGTGTGTATGAATTCACACGAAATGTTCCAAACCTACTGAAGTGCAAAGGAAAACAGCAGCTGGCAAAAGGGAGACAGGTTGGAAGGCATTTCTGGAGTCAGAGGCCATGGTGCAGAACATAGTGAACATACGAAACATAATGGGCATGCAAATTTTAAAATTGTATGCCATATGTCACGTAAATCTGAGGGAGCTGGGGAGATGGCTCAGCAGGTAAGAGCCCTTCCCTTGCAAACATGAGGGACTGAGACTGCTTGAGTTCGATTCCCCAGCACCAACATAAACAGCTGGGTGTGGCCACATATTCCATAATCCCAGTTCTGTGGGAAGCAGAGACTGGATGATCACTTGAACTTGCAAAAATAGCAAGCTCCAGAATCAGTGATTCCACATCAAAGAAACATGCAGACAAACACCCAACATTCTCCTCTGGCCTCTGCATGCATGGGGCACCATGCATCTACACATACACACACACACACACACACACACACACACACACACACTCACGCAAAATAAATCTGCTCTCGAGGAAAAACTGCAGGGCAGGGACTGAAGACTCAGGATGATGGGTTCTCAGAACCTGAGGTACTCTGCAGTCCGTTGGCCTATTTCTTACATGTGATGGGGAGGGAAACCCCATCCCTCATGTGAGGCAAAGAAGCCTCCAGGGTAAGTGGAGACTCCCCATCTTAACCACAGAAGTCCTCCTCAAGGAGCAAGCCAATACTCCAGTCTCCATGTTGCTGATTTCCTATATTAAAGAGCCACACATGGTCACAGGTCAAGAAAAGGCTGGGCTGCAAGAAGCAGGGATGAGGCAGAATGTGGGCCTCACACATGAAATGGTAGAACACTCACATAGTGATCAGCCAG
Source organism: Zapus hudsonius (assembly GCA_004024765.1). Taxonomy (NCBI): domain Eukaryota; kingdom Metazoa; phylum Chordata; class Mammalia; order Rodentia; family Dipodidae; genus Zapus; species Zapus hudsonius. The sequence continues at coordinate 19,091 of PVHP010001911.1, read as the reverse complement.
CAACTCACCTTAAAGCCACCTCCAACTTCTCCAAGGACATTCTCCACAGGCACCTTGGTGTTTTCAAAATGGACTTCACAAGCTGAAATAAATGAAATTTAAGACCTTACCTGATAAATGCAAACCATTCTGAACATGACCCACATACACTTGCTTGACCGATACCATTCATTCATTCATTCATTCATGCATGCAACATCAGAAGGCAGATGTCCCAAGAAAGGCCGAATTCTTGTCTTTGTGGAGCTCATTCTTTGATCAGGGAGACAAACCAGAAATGAGAAGACATAGGATTATGATCAGTGTCATGATGACATAGCATGGGGGGGGGGGCCTGCATGGAGGGATAAGTCTCACAAAAGATTATGATAGATTTTTCTAAGGTAATATTTACCAGAGGCTTAAAAATGATAGAAATAGTCAAAGACAGAACAAACAGGGAAGACCAGCATTTACCAAAACTTTAGTGCTGATGCAATCTTGGTCTCTGATTTTCATACTAATACAACCAAACCCTTGCACTATGGGGTAACATCCTCCCTGCTTGGGGTGGGGTATTAGCCAATGGGATATAATTGACTTATGTGCAGAGGCACCCATGTCCCAAGATGGTGAGGAAAGGTGACAGCTTAAACCTAATTCATGCCAAAACAGGCACTCCAGACACATGAAAAACAAAATGCCTTTGCTGTGACTTCTGAGGTATCAGTCTAGACAGGGATAACGCAGCCTGAGACTGTCAGAAGCACTGAAAGGGAGGTTCAGTGCATTCCAAATGGGAGGTCAGAAAAGTCTGTCACCTTGTGCGCTTAGACCCTCTCTCCTGGGGTCTTGCACACTGGTGGGGCACCACCATCACAGATGTCAGAGGGAATCCAACACTGCCAAGCTACTCAGTTCTAGCCTGGCCCCCCTCCCTATATTTCTCCAACTCATAGGCCACACTATTCCTCAGCTGGAGGCCCAATCTGAGCAGGTCCACCCTCTGCAAACAACCTGGGTCCCTAGTGAACAGCACTGGTCATAACAAAAGACTCAGGGTTACATGCTGTGGTATTGTGTTACTCCCCTCACATTCCATGCACTGCCCTCCCTGCTGAAGACACCTCCAGCTCCAGCAGGTGGGTTCCACCACCTCAACACTGAAGCTTGCTTAAGGCCATACAACTTCTGAGTTGTTGGGCTCGGGGTAGAGCTACATGTCCTCTGATTCTCCATTCCAAGTAATTCGAGTGGCAAACATTGCTACCACAAGACAGGGCTCCCAAAGATATGGGGCATATGAATGTGGCCCTGTATGTAGTAAGGGCAGCACAGTGTCCTCCCAGGATGACAACTCTGAGAGCTATATTGTAGACCCAAGAGGCAGAGTGCTACAAGTACTCCATTAGCCACACTGGGTGTCTCCAGTGAAGTGAGGACTGACCAGGGATGAAAGGTGGCTTGCACAGGAGAGAAGAGAAAGAAGACTTAAGAAAAGATGGGGTGGCCTGTCACAGGATGTTTACCTAGGATACCTGTGGCTCTGCTGTTTTTGATGCCCATGATGCCTTCTCCCAAGGCTGACAGCTCAGCTGGCCTGACTCTCCTTGAATCAACAAAGCTAAATGCACTAGGTGTCACAGCCATGATGGCTGAATTAAGGAGCTCATTTTCACTGTACAGCATTCTCAATTGATTTTGGTAAAAAGTTTAACTGTAATCACAAGTATTTAAATGTCATTTTACCTTGATATTTGGACAGAATGGAGGGTGAGTCTCCTGACTTGTGCATATGTATAGTCCACACATTACTTACTGTTGGAGCCTCGAATGCCTAGCTTATCTTCAGGTTTCCCGTTAGTGATTCCACCAAAGGCTCTTTCTACTATGAATGCGGTGATTTTGTCTTTCACTGAGCCATCAGAATCAACCACCTCAGTCTTTGCAAACACAGTAAAAACGCTGGCCAGTCCTCCATTGGTGATCCAGACCTAAGGAAACAACAGAAAGGATTTGGAGACACTTCTCTGTTCTATCTACCCACTTAAATCAGACCAGACACAGAGATTGCTTTTCTCTACAGACAGCTCTGTGTGAACAGAACACTGGGGATCAACTCAGTCGCCCCAGAGCAGGGATATTTCTAAGGAGACAGGTGGCTGGCTGGGGCAGGAACAGAAGTGGACAGTAGCCAATGATATTAAGGCAGCCCAGGCTCCACCTACCACCAGACCCTTTAAGGAAAAAGGATTTCATAAGGATACTTATGTACAGACATCATGTAGAATATTTACTTATCAATTAAAAAAATTAAAATGGGGTAAGGGAGGGAAAATTTAGAGTGTTCAGCAGACTACAATGGATCAATGGATAGGAATTAAAGTAGGAAACAAGCATGGAAATCTGAATGCTGACTAGGCAGGAAAAATTTATTATCAATTTTTTATTTATTTTATTTTTTTATTGTCCAAAATTAGATACATTGTATCGCTTCTCGGCCTTTTGGCTAAGATCAAGTGTAGATACATTATATTAGTAATTTTACATTGGTATCCCCAATTTCCTCCTCCCTGTCCCCAATCCACTGGGTATCCTTCTTGGTGGGCATACTGGATCATTCCATGGGGTAGGAGGTTATGGATAGCACAAGAGGCAGCCAGGTTTTCCCCCACTTGTATGTTGTTGCTGAGGGGGGCAATGTCTGGATATTCTCCTCCTCCATGACTCTTACACTCTTTCCGTCCCCTCTTCCGCTCAGTTCCCTGAGACATGGTGGGTGATATTTAAGACTGCTTTATTGTTGAGATCTTTATGGCCTCTATACTTCTGCTTTAGGTCGTGCTGGAAATTGTTGGTGTCTGTCATGCTGGCTTTTCCTAGGTTGACTGATTAGCTGTGCTGATAGATCTCTTGCTATCCCCTCACTCTCTCTAGGGTTTCTATTATCAACTTTTTAAATGTGCTAATATTACAGCTTTCAATCTTTTCGTGATCCATGCTGAAATTCTCACAGATGTCAACCAGAGGAGGCAATGTCACCAGTGGAAACACTGTCAGTAGAGAGCATATAACTGCCATGGAAGTACATCACACTATACTCTGTATCTCTGGAATTCTGTGCAATAAAAAGCTAAAACACACAGAAGCAGCTCAGGGAGACAGCTGGAACTATAGATTCATAAAGACTCTGGAGCCATGTTGCCTTGCTCCAGTTCTCAGTCCTAACTCTGCCACTGGAGGGACCCAGAACCTATGCCAGTCACTCAGCTCTCTAACCTCATGTTCTTCTGATAAAGGAGTAGCATGCACCAAATGTGTGGTCACAAAGTGATGTGTAAACCTTTTATTGTCCCTGGTGTGAGGAAGATAAACACACACTGATAGTGAAGATCTTGGCTGGGTAATGAAGTCATGTCTATACCTTGGAGCCATTGAGGATATAGTGCTTCTTATCTTCACTTAACACAGCTCTGGTCTGGATAGAGGCAGCATCACTCCCACTGCAAAGATGGAGAGATATATATGTTTGATAGAGAATAGCATGTAGATGACAAGAATGAGTTTGAGGGCCTGAAAATAGGCATTTGTGGTAGTCTGAGTGTAAAATGTCTCCTTATAGCCTCAGATTTTTGTGATTAAGTTTATACTTAGTCCTTAGAGGATTTGGGAGGTGGAGCCCTGCTAGAGGAAGGGTGTCACTGATGGAGACCCAGCCCTGTGTGTTGAGTCCACTCATGCTTGCTGGTGCTGGCTGTCATCTTTCTGCTATGGATGTAGGATGAAGTAAGCCAGCTTCCTCCACCATGATGGAGCTTCCCTTGGAAACTGTAAGTCTGAAATAAACCCTTTCCTCCCAAAAGCTGTGTCTGTTCAGGTGTTTGTCTCAGCACCCTTTAAATCACAGTGGCAGACAACAAGTATTTCAGCTCTCTAAGATATATGTCTGTCCCACCTCAACTTTGATGCTAGTACAAGACAGAAATCATAAACTGTCTGGAAACAGTAAAATTTTATTTGTCAAACCTGTGTAGGCAATAGGAAAAAAAAAAGCAGCAGTGAAAACCACCTGGGATGAAGTTTCAACATGGTAATGTGGGCTCCACAGGTGTTTATCAGAGCTGTTGCAAGGAGGAATTCCATCCACGAGGAAGGCTGTTCTAGGTTCCCAGATAAAGGGAAGTAGGACTAAGCAAGGTCCCAGGTGGACTTGTATCAGAACCTCTGAATCTTGCCCAGCCCTGTGCCATCTTAGATGCATGATCTTGGGCTGATCACAAACTCACTGAACCTCAGCTGCTAATGTGGAAATGGGTTCATCACTTACCCCAGATGCTCTGAATGGTTCACTGATTTTGAACACATTCCTAAATGTCAAGAGGACTGTAAACCACAAACACTAACTTATTAGATGCTGAAGTTACACTGAATCAAGGACATAAGAGAACGTGCAACAAGAGTTGGTGGCTGATTTTAGGAAAGTCTTCAGGTAGGGAGTGAATACAAGCCTGCTTCTCCCTCAATACTAGCCCAATGTCCTGGGAATCTTTGACAGTTCCAAGTACGCAGCAGATGATATTTTGAAGGGACAGACCTGGCTGGCTCCGTGAGACAGAAAGCTGCAATGTGCTCCCCAGATGCCAGTTTGGGCAGGTATTTGGCCTTTTGTTCCTCATTGCCAGCCAAGATGATCCCCTAAATGAAACACACAAATCAATTTAGGTACTGAGGAAAGAAAGGTATGCTTATGAGGTATCCTTTCTGTTGACAATATTTACTTCACTCAAAAGACATTGAATACAATGTCAGTAATCTCAGGCAGAACTTGAGGAGCCAGGCTGCTGAGGGCAGATCCTCGGTTTACTCACTGGAATGTGAGGAGCAGCCACAGTGGCAGCTTCAGAATCAGCCCCTGAGATTTCCATTCCTGCCCTCTCCAGGGCCTACTAGATGACCTTGGGTCAGAAATGATCCTGCTTTAAGCCTCCACCTTCTGATTTACAAGCTGAGGCCTCCTCTCTATAGCAGGATGGTTTGGATGATGGGATGCAAAGGAAGGTATATGGAAGGTAAAATCAGTCACCCCACCCCACCTTCAGCCCCAGCCTTCATTGCTGGGTAATTTGCAGTGTGGGATCTCATACATGGGGATCATTCAGCTCTTTGATGTATATACAACACAAATTACCTGAGTAATGTAATTTCCCTGAGGACTGCATGCCCTTGAACTCTAAGTCCAGGGGGCAAGCAGGGCATGTACATAAATGGGACAGTGAAGGAGGGCTCATTTCCAGAGGGCCAGAGTCACTGACTGTGTGGGCCAAGTAGAGGTCACATGTGCAGGGACATGTTATAGGCAATGCATAAAGTAGGGCCAGGACAGCCAGCACAGCTGGGTTTGTTTTCCTCTAGACTCTGAGCTATCAGGCCCATTCATGTCTCAGAAGTGAACAAGTCCATCTCCTGCTTCCTTCAGAAAGGTCCCATAGGACCTCAGACACCTGACCTTGAGACCGATAGCCTGGTGTGCTGCCAGAGTCACCGTGATGGATGCATCTAGGCTGATGATCTCCCCCAGGCGAGCATACATGGTGTTGGAGAGGCCCAGACCACCTAGGTGAGGCAGACCCAGAATTAATCACAATCTATATGACTCTTCCCACTGGGGCAAACAGCTTTACTATATTTTTCTGAATTTATAAAGTAACAGCAGGTTACCATTTTAAAAAGGCAAAATACAAAATAAAAAGTTTCTATAATTTTATCATTCAGAGCATTTCTGTGTACATCTTTCCAGACCTTTTAGGGCAAGATCTGTATTTTGTAATATAGACTCCTATACATGCACTAAGTCACTGAGTATGTCACAAGTGCCTTCTACCAGATACTTTCAGAACTCCTGGTTAGGGCTTTTTTGCTATGGCACTGGAACACCTGTGGGTAGATTGTTATTGTCTGCTGTGTGGGCCATCCTGTGCCCTGCAGGATGTTGAACAGCATGTTCTCCACCCACCAGAAGTCACAGTAAACTGCCCCATTCCCAGCTTTCACAACCAAAAATATATCTGGGCATTGCCAGATTTGGAAAAAAGTTTCCTGCTGGGCCAAACTGTCCTTCATTAGGAATTACTATTCTAAGAATAAAAAGACAAAAGGATTAAGACCAGAAAAATAAGAACTCTACTGGACTTACACACATTGCATTTAATCTTCAAATTCCAGAGGTGGCTGTGTGGGCTTTTGTCAACTTTACAGATGACAAAGCAAAGCCTAATAACAGAGTTGCCCTGACCCTAAGGTGAGGGTGCACAGCTCACCTAAAAAGGCCATCATGAACCTACACCCAGCGAAGTTGTCCCTGCAGGTGTGGGGGCCACTTTGGTGTTCGGTACCCTTATCCCTGGGCATTGTACTAAGTACCTGCCCCAACCTTCCACCCCAACCTTCCCCACCTCTGTTTTAATCAAAACATTTTTGTTATTCCTTCTTTAACGCAGTGAGGGAATGCATTTTCTTTGGGGGCTTACCCACAAAAAGGCTAAGTAAAATCACAGGGGGGATAGCAACCACATGGGGACAAGAGACGGGTACCCAGGCTGTTGAAGGGACATCCGAGGAAGGAAGGAAATATACCTAATAGCCCCAGAGTGACAGGCAGGGGCTGAGAAAGGAAATCCAGGTTTGGTTAGGAGAAACACCTTTGCATTCCAACACAGTAGCTTCCACCTAGTTTTTAGAATTCTCTAGCCTGAAAAAAATTGACTTGTAACAATGCAGGCATGAGAAAAAGGTTGCTGTTGCCTTATTTTTTAAAGGTGAACAGGCTAACAATAGTCTCTTACTCTACTCTCTACCATGCAGTTTGTCGCAAATGATGGGAACATCTGTTCCTTGGGAATAGCTGTCTCTCCCATAGCTTCATGTGGAGGCAGAATAAACTATTTTTGTGAAAAAGTAAAGAATGTCTGATGCCATCTCAGAGGTGAGTGTTGTTACTTCCCACTAATAGGCTGGCTGCATTATGCATTACTTCAGGTGTTTTGCAGATACAGGTTAGTTTTCATACACTTGGTAATGTGGTGAGAAAAACAACATAGGATGACAAAGAAGATACATCACTTTAACTATTTTAGACACTGCAGGAAACACATACACTAACACTCAACCTGGTTAGTATGTCATGGAAGTCAATTGGGAATCATGTTAGCTTGTGCTTTTTTACCTTTGGCTCAGCTTAAACCAGCTATAGATGTGGGACTTAGTCTACAGATTTGAGGCCCCACCCTCTGCTATAGGAAATGGAGAAGCTATACATTCATCTCTGGAGACAAAATAGGAGGGGTGATAGAAGATCAAGAAGAATTTCTAGCTGCAATGGTTTGCTCTGTAAAACTTCAGTCATGGCATGCCTGGGGAAATATCTACAATGGTGCGTCTGCGAGTGAGTAGTTCACAGACAGAAAATATATCCAAACTTGAAAATATTATCAGTACCTTATAGTTGTCAAGCTGGTCACATCTAGAAACAACCCAGTGAATGCCCACAGGACACAACCTTATACCTAGGTTTGGCACTCAGACTGTGGAGGGTTGCACTTAAAGGTCACCATTCCCAAACAGTAGCCTTTCAAGGACAAAGGATGAGTACCTGCTGAAAAGCTGAACCAGGTTGGTGACTGTTACCTTAACTTACCATATTCTTCTGGGACCTGCATTCCAAAAAGTCCCAGGCTCTTCAATTTCTCTAAAGTGTCGACTGGGATTTTTCCCTCCTGGTCAATCTTTCGAGAGTCCACTGACAAGAGCAAATATCTTGATTAAGCAAAATACAAATAAGCTATGTTCATATAAATAAAAGTATACAAAAATTCAGAAATGATGGTACAAGTTTATAATATCAGAATTGGGAAGACAGAGCAGGTAGAACCTTGGGACTTGCTGACTGGGCAGTCTAGCTCCTAGCCAATGAGAAATGTATCTCATAGAAAAGGTGTATGAGAGCTGGAGAAATAGCTCAGCAGTTAAAGGCACTTGCTGGCAAAACCAGATGACCTGAGTTTGACTCTCCAGTACCCATGCAAAGTCAGATCCACAAAGTGTGCATGCATCTGGAATTCCTTTGCAGTGGCAGGAGGTCCGGGTGTGCCTATACTCACACTCTCTCTTTGCCTCTTTCTCTCTCAAATAAGTAAATAAAAATATTTTTTAAAGAGGTGCATGGCTCCTAAGGATGACACCAAAGGTTGTCCTATGGTCTTCACAAGCATGTGCACACACATGCATTTTTGGGGGGCGAGGGGTAGGGTTTCGCTCTAGTCCAGGCTGACCTGGAATTCACTATGTAGTCTCAGGGTGGCCTTGAATCCCAGCACTCGGGAGGCAGAGGTAGGAGGATTGCTATGAGTTTGAGGCCACTCTGAGAACTACATAGTGAATTCTAGGTCAGACCAGGCCAGGGAGTGAGACTGGATGGCCTTGCTGCTTTCACCTTTTTCAGCTATTGATTTTTCTATCGTATTTCCCATATGTTTTAGCCTGTCATAGCTTAGAAATATTTAAAAGATGTCCCTTTTATAGAGATAGGGAGAACCAAAATAGATGGCTTTTAACTAAATAGAAATTGGAATAATCCTTGAAGGCTAATATCATGAGTAGAAACTATTTCTAACTTATAGTGATGTATAATAACAAGATGGCTACCTCTCTATATACTGCTTGTACCTAATTACTTTCAAAATAGAAATGGCAAGAAAAATCATACATACCTTCTTCAGCAAAGAGTTTTTCCACAGGTCCTACAAATTGATTGATTTCACTGAGTTCATCTTGGCTGACCTCTGGAAATGGGAAAACTCCTTTCTAAAAATAAAAAACATTTCCTTAAGTAATTTCCCACTGTGACATTTATCCAAATGAATAAAACAAGTATACTTTACACCTGGCCAGCAGGATATGACCTGAAGCATAAAGCAGACTCACAAGATGCTTCGCTTCAGATCAGGCTTGAGTCTCAGACTTGACCCATGCCCATTTTCCATCCCACGAAGGCAGGCCAAGTTCTGCCTTTCATCAGTTTCCTCATCAATAACAAGTGGTGGGGACAGTCCCATAAACAAGGCTCTGTTCACTAATTCTGAAGCTGACAGATCTCAGCAGCATTTTCATTTTCTCACAATGGACAGGTCACATGGACTCAGGGTACTTGTGAGACTACTAGGAGACAATGACTAAGTAAGCTGTTCATTAAAATGGAAACTACAGTGAGCTCAAAACACTGCCACTGATAAGAGCACACTCTGGTCACCAGGCCTGTGCCCTCCAGCAGCTGTGAAGTAGCAGGGTCATGGGACAATACCACATCAAACAACGCTAATGCAACCTGAACGTTGTAGCTACTCCACGTATGTGTGACTTGAGCAACTCATATGATCTTTTTCAGTGCTGGTTGCTGTTTCCTCCTGCATTACACATAATATTGTTTATCTCAAAAGGCGGCTGTGAGAATCAGAAAGGACATACAGAGGTCCTGGAACATGAAGTAATTAAGTCTGGATGCTCCTGTCTACTTCCTTGGTCAGTAGTCCTTGCTAGCCCTTGAAACAATTCCATGTGGCCTGAGCCCCTGTGGCCATCTGAGCTATAGCCATCTGTAAATTTGCATGGCATGAGGATGTGGCTTTGGGCTCAAGCTGCTCAACAGGTCACAAGATGCCAGTCCTACCTCTTACCACAGAGGAGCCCTCAACCTTCCTTTGTCCAGAGGACATCCATGTGATTCCTCTACTCTAACAATGTGCCCAAATTGGTTTGTTCATCTCTGGCCCAAGCACTAGAGGCTTCTAGGTCTCTATCCAAAAGAGAAAGCTGATCAAAGCAATCTGCCTACATCCATTAGCACTCACTATCCAGGTGATCTAGAAGGGAAACATGGTGATGACTCTCACCACTCTGCAACCTCTCAGAGCAAAGCCACCCCTTGCTGAATAGGCAGCAGCTGGACTCACCCATACCATATCACCTTCACAGCCTCACTGATCACCTGGACCTTAGTCCATGGGGATTGTGTGACAGGAAGGTGATTCTGGTATCAGTGGGCAAGCCAGGTGAGAAGAGAGGCTGGTAACAGCTGACCTTCAGCCATAATCAAAGGGTAACTGCTGCCAGGCATGGTGATGCACACCTTTAATCCCAGCCCTCATGAGGCTGAGGTAGGAAGATCTTGGTGAGTGGGAGGCCGGCCTGGGCTACAGAGTGACCTTCAAGTCAGTGTGGGCTAGAGTGAGACCCTGTCTAAAAAAAATTAAAATAACAACAAAAGGATCACTGCTGAAGAAAAGATCCTGGGTATGAAGAAAAGATCTTGCTGATAACAGTGGATAGAAATTGCCTGGTCACACCATGAGAGGAAAGCTCACCGTCAGTGAATAATTTTCAAAATGATAGAGCAGTGGAACTGGTTATGCAAGTAAACCTACTGCAGAAGCCAAATATACACAACAGATAAAAACCAAGTGGCTGTAAATGTCTATTACTGATGGCCCATGAACTTATTCACTCAACTGCCCACTTGCCTCTCTGCAGCAGCTCAGGTCCAGCTGAGCCTGGATAACTGGGATGCTCTATCCCCATTCTCAGACTGTCACTGACCTGTCTAAGGCATAGAAATGTGAGAGATGTTATTGGCTTGATTCAGGCAGTAGCAGTGAAGCTGCCTGCAAATGGTCAAAATGTGACTATGACCTGAAAGGTAGAGAAAGAGAACTTGATGTAGGATTCAATGTGGTCTAGTTGGATAAGATGAGACTGGATAAACAAGTAGAACTGCAGAGCTGCCATCATCTCTGATCAAAAAGGCAGCTGGGAGAAGCAGGTCTGGGTGCACAGCAGAAAAGAGTGAATTAGAAATGTTTATTAGATACGTAAGTGGAACTTCTGAGCAGAGAGGTATAAGTCCGGAGCTGGCAGAAATCCAAGTTGGAGAAATCAATTAGTCATATGGATAGAAGTGACATTTAAAGCCAGAACATTGAATGAGCTCATCAATGGGATGATTATAGATGAACAAGAGGTCTACAAACTGAGCCTTAGAGAACTTCAACTTTGTGGGGTGTGGTAGGCACCTTTAATTCCAGCACTCAGAGGGGAATACAAGGTAGGAGAATCTGGAGTTCTGTGCCAGAACCTCAGTGAGATCCTGTCTCAATACAAGCAATCAAGGGGGGGAAAAAGGCACACCAAAAATAAACAAAAAATCCCCAAAACAAAACAATTAAACACCTTCAAATTCCAACTGGACAAGAAGAAACCTTAGTCAACATCTACAGAACAAGGAAACAAGGAACCAACAAAGGAAAATGAGAAGGAGTGGAACATCTGGGCACCTGAAGTATGTTCAAGAGGGCAGTGATTGTGTCAAACACCAGGGATGGGTCAGGTAGGAGTAGGACTGAGAAGAGATCCTTCAGATCTGACCTGGAAATCTCTACCGACTTTCATGATCGTTAGGACAAAGCTTGATAGCAGATTCAAGATTCAGTAGAGGGAGCTGGAGAGATGGCTCAGTGGTTAAGGCACTTACTTCCAGTGCCTTAGGCCCCGGGTTCAATTCCTCAGGACCCACATAAGCCAGACCCACAAGGTGGTGGCCCTGGTGCTCTCTCTCCCTCTCTCTCTCTATCTATCTATCTATCTCTCTGCTTGAAAATGAATAAATAAAATATTTTAAAAAAAGATTCAGTAGAGGGATCCGCAACTTCCATAGATGAGAAGCATCATCCAAGTGAAAAGGCTGGGGTCTAATGACCAAGATGACCTTTGTTAGGAGTACTTCATTACTGGTAGTGGAATACAGATGGATGACATGGTGGAACAGTTGGATTCTCACTGGCTGCACTGACCTTTTCAGGGAAACTGAGACAGTTGAGAGGAGGGCCAGAGGTTTAAAGAGAAAGAGGTATAAAGGATTTGACTTCTTCATTCTGCTGAGGCACGAGGTCCCAAGACACAAGGACCCTCAGCTCCAGGTTCTGGGAATATAGTTCCCTTACTTTAAGATTCCAGCTCTATACATTCCAGCCCTGTGGCCACGCTTAGCTTGAGTGTCAGCTTCTGCTTAAATCTGACAACATGAGAGGAATGATCCAAAAAAGAAGCCAGGAAGTAACTCCTTCCACTAGCACCCATTTTGACCAAGGTAAAACCGCGCCCCATTTCACCTCTAGAAGGGAGTAGTACTGTGTTCACCCCTATTTTGAAATCTGAAGAACTGAGGCAGAGATGTGACACGCTCAAGGCATGTCAACGCCAGCATTCTCTGGCTGCAGAGTACAATAGAATTCCCATCCACTACGCATCTCACTGAAGTTCTGCAACACATAGACAGACCCCATCATTAGCTCCACCTTAAAGCTAGAAGGACTGCACTCAAAGAATGAGATGCATGTGTTACAGCCAAGCGTTTCTGAGATTTCTGAAAAGGAATGCACGGGAGAGAAACCGAGCTAGGCTAAGGCACCCCAATAGCAGGGAGAAACGGGCCACAGCTACAGAAGGAAACTCCGGAGTCCGTAGAAGGAGGCCTGAGAAGTGGCACAAGATAAATGGTGTTTAGGAATCACACGGGTGGCGGATGTCTTCATCCATTTCCCCAACTGCCCCGACTAGAAATAACTGAATGGTTGGTGGATGGTGCACGTCTGTAATCCTAGCACTCGAGAGGTTGAGGCGGGACGATCCCGAGTTCAAGGCCTGCCTGGGCTACATACAGAGTTAAGTTCAAAGCCAGCCTGGACAACTTATTGGGACACTTCACAAAAACGGAGCTGACACATCTCCCAGCGCCGGGATCGCGGGTGTCTGTCGGGCAGATGCAGACTGAGCCAGGAATCGCCATACCTGCTCGATGCGACCCAGAAAGAGCTCCTTGGCAAACGCGCGGCTCTGCGGACCGGTGTGCAGCGGGCCCCGGCTCCCGGCGAAGGCCCCCAGCCCCCGGCCGGTCCACGCCGCCGCCGCGCGCACCAGCAGCCTGAGTCCCGCCATTCGGCCCAGCTCCCTGCAGGAAGCCCCGCCCTCGCGCGCGCGCCGCCTAGATGTTGGGGCTGCGCGGTCTGATGACGCCATCGACCGGGGCCGCCAGAACCCGGGCCCGCGCCCGGACTGCGCACGCGCGACTCGGCCAGGTCGGAGCCCGCGTTTGAAGCTGCGCACAGAGGTGTCTGTGCGCGTACTTTCCGCGGACACCGGCGCCGCACGCCCACGTAGACACACCCCAGGGTGCTTGGTACCGAGGCCGCCCGCCGTGTCCACCTGCTTCACTTCCCAAGGACAGCTCCAGGCCGAAGATGGAGGAAGGGCCAGGGCGCGGGGATCTCAACAGGCCGGCGGTGTCTGGAGGGAATGGCTGGTGTTGGAAGTGGAAATAATTTTCGCGTGTAATTTAGGGTTAGTGACAGCAGAAAAAGAAATCCTCGTTTGTGGTTTATTCTGGAGCTGAAGATGAGTGACCGTGTCCTGGGAATTATAGGTTTAGGTGATTCCCAAATGCCATATCCTAGCATGTTAATAATTTTATGAGGATTTTATAGTCACAACAAAGAAAGTCATAAAACACTGGTGAAAACAGTAAGTAGGGGGGTTACTGAAAAGTAAGGAAACCTTTGTGAAGACCTCAGATGCTGTCGAATGACATTCTTAGTTTTTGGGGTTGGTTTCTACATTCTAAAACTTAACTAATAGTCACTGGATATTAAGTCACACACCACAGTGGGCAATGAATGGCTACTAAAAAGCCCAAGATCTGTCTCTGCACCGGCAACATTTCAACTTCCCACAATCATCTTAGCCTTTTCGGATGTTTGGTGTGAGTACAGATGCTTTCCAGGAACTTTGTTCACACTGAGAAACGAAAAATAATAATAGCACTTTATTTTGGCTAAGGAAAAGAAGGGAGCAAAAAAATTAGATTGCGAAAGCTGTGTCAAATTTTAGCTATTGTATATATATATATATATATGTATATATATATATATATACATATATATATACATATATATTGCAAAAGCAACTGTGTCATATCTCTACTGTGAGGTCATGAATAACATGGCCACTTAATGTGTGGAAAACAGTATTCCAAAGTACTGTTCCCCTTCCTTTGGCTTTTATGTTCTTTCTGTAAAAATATTTTTATTTAACAAGAGAGAGAGAGAGAGAGAGAGCATGGGTAAATTGATGTCAGGACCTTGTGCCACTGCGAAAGACCTCCAGATGCATGCATCATTTTGTACACTTGGCTTTTCATGAACACTGGGGAAATTGAACCCTGGCCATAAGGCTCTACAAGCAAACACCTTTAACCACTGAGCCATCTTCCCAGCCCACTCTTACATTATTTCCACCACATCTTCTGAAATGGACCCTGAGCCTTGGGTGATATGATAGAGATACTCAATACTGAACACGCCAGTGTCGCTTCTTTTCATCACTTTGATGTATTTTGAGTCTCACCATTGTGGCCACCATACGAAAAGAGAAGTGCCTGTATAAGCAGGAGAACAGCATTAATGGATGGGCATAAACTGAGACCAGCATTAATGCATAGACATAAAATGAGAACAGCATTAGTATATGGGTATGAACTAATATGCAAATAAACTGAGAACAGTATTAGGATATGGACATGAACATAAGTATTTACAGGGCAGTTTGGTGGGTATCATCTCCATTTGGCTAAACAACAGAAGTGGCTTCCCTCCTGGAGTTTATAATCTCTCCAGGCATAGGCTTTTGATTTAGGTTTCCAGTACCAGGCATGAATTCTTTCCCATAGAGTGGGCCTCCAGTCCAATCAGAGAGCAGTTGGCTTCCCCCTAACAGACATGCCACCATTGCACCAGTTGCCACGTTTTCCTGTCTGGCTAATCATGTAGCTTACAGGGTCTACTGCTGAAAACTCATCCTTTTTGTCCATGAATTTTATTCTTCAATCTGTAAGACAAAGAACCTAGAGCTTCTGACTCAGTATAGCTTTGATGACTTTTGAGAGTCCAGTGCCAGTTTCTGAGTTAAACCCACCAAAGAGCAGAGATAAGGCTCTGATGATTTTAATGAGGCCCATTTTTCAGCTAAAGGTGTCAGATATTTGGGTTTGAATGCCAGATTTGTTTGGAAAGAACCATTGGAGGGCCATTTACTAGGAAATAGTCTCTGCAATAAAGATGGATTCTTCTAAGTATCTCCTGACTTGAAAATAATATCCAGTCAAATATATGAAGCCAGCTCAAAACCCAATGTGTTATTTGACCACACGCACCTTTTCTATAGATGCCAAATTGTTTTCAAAGGAAGGTGCTTTATGACATAGGATAATCAATAGTGACATTCTAAGATTTCTTTTTTTCAGGGTGTGGAGGGGTGCTAGATAGTCTGAGAAATGGCTTACCTTTAAACTGTTCTAAAGGGTGCAGTGTTTTTACCCTTGGACTGTTGTTCTCTTTCTGCCTTTTACAAAGGGTCTCAGTGGCAGCCTTTTGTTAAAAAACAAAACAAAACAAAAACAAAAACTTGTCCTCAAGAAAGTTACAACAAATATCTTCAGAATGATGATATTTCACACACACACACACACACACACACACACACACACACACACACACACACTTATTCTAAAATACACCCTGGAGTCTGAACCTGTGGAGAAAAAAAAAAAGTCTCTTCCAGGACTGAAGAAATGGCGCAGAGGTTAAGAGTGTTTTCTGTGAAGTAATGAGCATCCGAGTTTAATCCCTAGTACCTATATAAAAAGCCACTTGTATTAGTTCTCTTCCCATAGTTGGAACAAAATCCTGAGCAGAAGCAACTTAGAGAATGAAAGAATTTATTTCAGATTACAGTTCCAGAGTATAGTGTCCATCATGGTAAGGAAAGCATGGCAGGAGCAGAAAATGAGAATCATATCATCACATTCAGTCCTCAGTGAGGAGCAGAACAGAGTGATGAATTCTGAGTGTTCAGCTAGCTTTTAATACAGTCCAGGAATCTAGCCCATAGGAAGGTGCTGTCACAGTCAGGGTGGGTCCTCCCAGCTAAACAAATCTTGAAAATCCCTCACAGACATGAGCACGGTAATTCTAAATCCTGTCAATTTGACAACCAGAGATTAATCATCATGCCAGGTGTGGCCAAGCATGCTTATAACCAGAGCTCTGAAGGGGCAGAGACAGAAGGATTGCTGGGGTTCCCTGTTCAGCCCACTTTGGCCTCTAGAAGTGAATAAATAAACTATTTCTTTAAAAGAAAGTATCTCGTCTTCCTTTGAGTGAGTGTTCATGTGTCAGGGAAGTTGCTGGTACCTCTGTTTTGCTAGGGTATAAACATTTTTAGTATCATATTCTGCCAAGTAGATACAGAGTGTAAAATAACAAAAAATATTACTTCGTACCTCCATAGTTAAAAAGACATGGGTATACAAAGCAAAAATATAATATTCTTCTATTACATCTGTCAACTTCTTGGTCAGAACAAGCATAAATCATAACAGCAACTTATTTACTATATGTTTTATTTCATACTACAAATTGTAACTTGCAATGGAATTTATGTTTTTGTCTCTGGGTATCATTGTATGATTGCATTTTCACAGTTCAGAAAAACTGTGTTACAATCTGCCCTATCTAAACTAAATCAAGAATAAATCACTATATATTTCTCTAGTTCTATTTAATTAAAATGCTTAAGGCATTGCTCTTCCCATTCACTATTAAAGCATCTGACCCTCAGACTTATAAAGGCTTATTCCTCAATGCTTTCTCCAAAGTGTGTATAAGGAACCAACCAGTGGGTCTAACAGTCTGCCTTCTGTTTAATATCTGTTTAGTATACAGAAAACAGGAAAACAAACAGCAAATACTATTTAAGATAAATGACCTTTGTGGAATGTGAGTTGGAAGATGGTATATTTAATCTGATCCTGCTTTGAAACCTGGAGTTAGAAATGTCACTCACTTGGTATTTCATGTGCTTTGGTGAAAGAGAAATGGCTATTTGGAAATGCTTAATAGAATCTTACTGATTCCTGCGCGCAGTTGTATTGCATAACCTTTGAGGCACCAACTGGCATGTGTTCTGGTGCTGTGGCTCCATGACATAAATGCAGAAGGAATTTTCTGCAAGTCCATGTTTCCCACATGGCTGATGATCCAGAGTAACTCACTTGGATGGTTGTTTTAATCATGTCCAACTTGCTATAGCAAATATACTATGAACTGAATAGATCAGTTCTCACAGTTCAGGAGAATAAAAATTCAAGCTCAGGATGCCAACAGTCAGGATCTGGTGATGGCCTACTTCCAGGTTAGGACTGTTGATGACTTTTCTCTCCCAGCAGTCTGCATATGACTTTCCAGCACAATGGCAGCTAGCTTAAAAAGGGAGGAGGTTTAATTTCTTAAAGGAAGAGTGCTTTTCTTTCCTTAAAGGCTGAAAGAATGAGGTTTGGGAATTTACCTCAGGGGCACAGAGCCTCACTGGCATGTGCAAGACACTCAGTTTTATCCCAGAACATAGTAAAAGGTTAATAAGGTGGAAATATTGCCAATTCCTCTTAATTCAAGTCTGCCTCAGGAAACGATGGCAGTGAAGTGTAGTCAGGGAGGCTGGGGCACTCAAGCTGTAGTCAGGCATCCAAAAGCACCAGAACAGGCACATCTTTCTGGACACATGGATAGTTAAAGGAAATGGAATAATGCTGCTACATTTGGCTTGTCCAGACTTTATTTTCAATAAATCAAAATCCGCCCTAGGTAAAAGGAAATGAGAAAGATCTTGTAAGACATGGAGCACACACTGCTGCAGTATTTAAATTAAGGCTGTTTAATTTTTACTGTCGGCAGAGAGAAGCTGAATATCAGTGTGGAGGCCACCAGTACCCTGTGTTCTGTTCCTCAGACAGGTTGTATCTTTGAAGTATCCTGTCCTAAACAGTCTGACGGTCTGTGTTCTACCTGTGGGTGGAAGCACAGCAGAGATGGTAAGGAATCCCACAGAGCCCTCTGTGATTATCAGCCTTAATTCAGCACAACTGTGAGAGGCACCCAGGACCAGATGATGCCTGAAACATCTATGCAGCCATAAACACCCCAATAACAAAAGCCTGGTACTAATACGATTCTTCATTGAAATGGGAAGTGCCATCATTACAAACAAGAGCATGATTAGAACTCAAAGAGCAATGAGTCATTTCCCAGGGGAGCTAGTCTGCACCCTGTGCTTACAAATGGTTCAGTGGTGAAAAGCACTTGAATTCACAGTAATCCTCCTTCCTCTGTCACCCAAGTGCTGGGATTAAGGGTGTGTGCCACCACACCAGGCAAAGGTTTTCATAATATGTTTTTATCATAATCCCCTTTGTTTTATCCTTAAATGTTCCATATTTTATGCTCTTCCAAGTTTTTGTTTAAATTTCTGGTTAGAAATGTTTGATTTTGCATACTGATAGTTTATCCTTCCTAAACTCACTCATTAGCTTTTTTAAAATTTTATTTCTGTTTCTCTTTTCATGCCTGGTGATCCTTGTTTGGAAATCAGACATTACAAAGTTTACATTTTCAGACATGGACACTATATTCCTGTAATAATTCTTCAGTTTTGATCTTTTTCCCGGTATAGGCTTAATCCTTACTAAGTAAGGATTAATTATGTTTGACTCCTTGCTTTGATTTATTAAGCAGTTTGGACACATGATCATTCTAGACCTGACACTAATAAGAATTGACACAGTCCAGTCACTGTGAAGTGCTGCTCTCCCCAGCCTTGATTGCTTGTATCAAATGCTGGGAAAGGGGTGTGGCCACTAGAGGAGTGCCCATTCTCCAGTAAATCATGCCATTATTAAGAACCCTAATTTAAATTAGGGGTGTGTTGCGGTCAGCTTTCTAGTTGCTGCGCAGAGAGAACCCAAACAAAAGCGGTTTGTAGAGGAATGGGTTTATTTGGCTTATGGACTCGAGGGGAGACTCCATTCTGGCAGGGGAAACAATGGCATGAGCAGAGGGCTGGACATCACCTCTGCCACAGCACTGCAAACAGCGGCAGGAAGGTGTGCCAAACACTGGCAG